>CP106713.1:133019416-133029416 GCA_025503065.1 Gossypium bickii
CTAAAACTACACTCTCATATATTCATACCATAAAATTTCCAGAATTTTTACCTTAGCCAATTAGTACAGTTTATTCATCAAAATCACCCCTATTCTGCTGTCTGGCAGTTCTGACCCTTCTTCACTAAAAATTAATTATCTCTTTATAAAAGATTTAGATGATGTTCTTGTTTATTTCTATTGAAAATAGACTAATTTAGGATTCTAAACATATAAATTTAAGCCTCTAATTATTTTTCTCTAATTTTTTATGATTTTCCGAAGTCAGAACAGGGGATCTCAAAATTACTCTGAACCAGTATTACAAAAATCTAAATATCTCAAAATACAGAATTTCTTTGCTTTCCCTGTTTCTTTCATATGAAAATAGACTCAATAATCTTTAATTTCTATCTCACTCAGCTTCTAATTCCACTTCTACGATTTTTAATGATTTTTCAAAATTAGTCTACTGCTGTCCAAACTGTTTTAGTGTAAACTATTTATTACAACTTTTTCCCTAAGCTTTTAATAAATGATAATTTCGTCCCTGCTCAATTAACTTCTCAACTGAGCTGATTTTTCTCAATAAACACTTTATTCTATCACTTTAAACTAGTTTATAATCTTTGGGAATCAGAATTCCAGTAATAGACTTTAATTCCAAACATTTTCACAATTTAATCCTTAAAATCAATTTCTAACTAGATATTCCATTAATTAAACCCCTAATTCATCAATTTGATCCACATAACTCATGTTCAAAAATCTAAGAATTTCCAGAATTTCAACTTAATTCAACAAAACTTTGTTCTAAAACTTATAAAACATCAAAATTAGAAGAAAATGGCTAAATTAACTTACCAATTAAACATCCAAGCTTTAAATCATCAATTTCTCCTTTTCTTTCTTTCCCTTTTTTCTTCCTGCTCTCTGCTTTAGCTTTGCTTCTCTGTTTCTTCTTTTTTTTTTTTTTTGGTTTATTATATAATATAATATTATAATAATATAATAATTATAATATAATATAAATATATAATATAATAATATACTTTAAAAAATCTCGATTTTTCTTCGTCACACCCGCCTCAACTATACAAAATGGTATAATTGCCATTTTGGTCCTTCATAATTTCTTTTAATCTATAATTTAACTTTTACTTTCATTTCAATTTAGTCCTTTTCATTTAATTTCCTACCCAAATGTTAAAATTTTCTAACGAAAGTTTAATACCACTTTACTAACATTTTATAAATATTTATAAAAATATTTCCTATCATATAAATATTCATGCAAATATATTGAAATAAATTTCTCTTTAAATCGGATTTATGGTTGCGAAACCATTGTTCCGATAACCTTGAATTTAAGCCATTACAACTCTCCCCCCCTTTAAGGATTTTCGTCCTCGAAAATCTTACCAGTAAAGAAGTTTGTATATTGTTTCCTCATTGCCTCCTCCGGTTCCCATGTCACTTCCTCGATCCCGTGCTTTTGCCACAATACTTTTACTAAACTTATTTTTTTATTTCTAAGCTCCTTTGTTTCCCGTGCCAATATCTTGATCGGTTCTTCACTGTAACTCATATCCGGTTGAATCTCCACTTCTATCGGAGAAATAACATGTGAAGGATCTGACCGATATCGTCGTAGCATAGACACATGAAAAACATTATGGATTCTATCAAGTTCTGGTGGTAATGCCAACCGATAAGCGACCGGTCCAATTCTTTCTATGATCTCATATGGCCCAATAAATCTTGGACTCAATTTACCCTTTCGACCGAACCTAAGAACTTTCTTCCAAGGTGACACTTTTAGGAATACCTTATCACCCACCTGAAATTCAATCTCTTTTCGTTTACGATCGGCATATGATTTTTGACGATCAGATGCTGCTTTCAAACTATCTCGAATGACTTTTACTTTTTTCTTCTCTTTTCTGAATCAAATCAACCCCATGTATCTTCTTTCCACTGAGCTCTGTCCAATATAACGGTGTTCTATACTTTCTACCATACAAAGCCTCATACAGAGCCATTTTAATGCTGGATCCCACGATCGAGGCGACGACGTCTCCACAGGCATATCAAAAGCCCAGACTTGGGCTGCCGCTACGACCCGCGTCGGCCCATGCTCCGAGCCGATCGGCGGACCGGCTCTCGCCGTTCCAGATCCGACCGGAGTGCATCGCTGGCCCCCATCCGCTTTTCTCCCGACAATTTCAAGCACTCTTTGACTCTCTTTTCAAAGTCCTTTTCATCTTTCCCTCGCGGTACTTGTTCGCTATCGGTCTCTCGCCCGTATTTAGCCTTGGACGGAATTTACCGTCCTATTAGGGCTGCATTCCCAAACAACGACTCGTGATGCGGCGCCTCGTGAGTACGATAGGGTCCGGCACGACAGGGCTCTCACCTTCTCCGCGCCCCTTTCCGGGGACTTGGGCCCGGTCCGCCGAGGCGCTTCTCCAAACTAAAATTCGATCGCCGATGGCGCTCGATTCTCAAGCCGGGCTCTTCCCGATTCGCTCGCGCGTTACTAGGGGAATCTGGTAAGTTTCTTTTCCTCCGCCTATTGATATGCTTAAACTCGGCGGGTAATCCCGCTTTGATCTGGGATCGCGATCGCGAGCACCGTCCTGCGATGCCGAAAGGGTTCAAGGGTCTCGATCGTCAAATACGTGCGACTCCAAACAAGGTTGCTTACGACATTACCACGCGATGGTCACGACGATGATGGCGTCGAGGACTCGGGTTTAGGCCAACCGCTAGTTGTGAGCGTGCGGGAGGCTAATTTTTGCCCCGCGGTCCAGTAGAGGCCCGAGGGCTCGAGGGTTGGATGGGGCGACGATGCGTGACACCCGAGCGAGCGTGTGCCCTCGGCCTAATAGCTTGGGGCGCAACTTGCGTTCAAAGACTCGATGGTTCACGGGATTACGCAATTCACACCGAGTATCGCGATTTCGCTCACGTTCTTCATCGATCGCGAGCGAGAGATATCCGTTGTCGAGAGTCGTTACGTATATTTTGCGACAAGAGAACAACATCATCAAGCAATCGACGACACATAAACGGTGAGGCGGCGCGAGCGCGCGCCCCTTTTTCGTTACGATTCCTTGGCGCGATTCACGCGGGGGTTTGTTTGTTTTGCCTCGAAGAGGTTGATCTTGACATATCACCCCATCCGATGGGCAAAGGGATGACGAGGCGAACACTCGAGACGCGGGGTGGCGAGAGCGCGCGATGCACCGCAACACTACCGGTGTTGTTTACAACGCGTTCGCGGTCGTTACGCTGGCGGTTTCGACAATGATCCTTCCGCGAGTTCACCTACGGAAACCTTGTTACGACTTCTCCTTCCTCTAAATGATAAGGTTCGATTGACTTCTCGCGACGTCGCGGGCGGCGAACCGCCACGTCGCCGTGATCCGAACACTTCACCGGACTATTCAATCGGTAGGAGCGGCGGGCGGTGTGTACAAAGAAGCGAGACGTAGTCAACGCGGTGATGACTCGCGCTTACTAGGAATTCCTCGTTGAAGACCACAATTACAATGATCTATCCTCATCACGATGAAATTTGAAAGATTACCCGGGCACGCCGGCCAAGGCTATAGACTTCGTTGAATACATCGATTAGCGCGCGCGTGCGGCCCGAACATCTAAGGGCATCACGGACTGTTATTGCCTCAAATTTCCTTGGCCTAAAAGGCCATAGTCCTCTAAGCTAGTCACGGAGGATCACCTCCGTGTAGCTAGTTAGCGGTGAGGTCTCGTTCGTTAACGAATTAACTGACAAATCGCTCCACCAACTAAGAACGGCCATGCACCACCACCCATAGAATCAAGAAAGAGCTCTCGATCTGTCAATCCTTACTATGTTTGAACTCGGTAAGTTTCCCGTGTTGAGTCAAATTAAGCGCGAGCTCCACTCCTGATGGTGCCCTTCCACAATTCCTTTAAGTTTCACCCTTGCGACCATACTCCCGGAACCCAAAGACTTTGATTGCTCATAATGTGCTTGGCGAGTCCTAAAAGCAACATCCGCCGATCCACGGTCGGCATCATTTATAGTTGAGACTAGGGCGGTATCGATCATCTTGAGCCCCCAACTTTCGTTCTCGATTAATAAAAACATCCTTGGCAAATGCTTTGCAGCTTGTTCATCTTTCATAAATCCAAGAATTTCACCTCGACTATGAAATACGAATGCCCCGATCGTCCTCGTTAATCATTACTCCTATCCCGAAGGCCAACGCAATAGGATCGAAATCCTATAATGTTATCTCATGCTAATGTATACAAGCGTAGGCTGCTTTGAGCACTCTAATTTCTTCAAAAATAACAAATACGAGGAACGACCCGGCCAATTAAGGCCGGGAGCGCATCACCGGCGATGGGGCGAAGCGGTCGATGCTCACCGTGAGGTGAACCGGTCGACCCACCCCTAAGTCCAACTACGAGCTTTTTAAGCGCAACAACTTAAATATACGCTATTGGAGCTGGAATTACCGCGTTTCTTGGCACCGGACTTGCCCTCCAATGAGTCCTCGTTAAGGGATTTAGATTGTACTCATTCCAATTACCGACTCATAGAGCTCGGTATTGTTATTTATTGTCACTATCTCCCCGTGTCAGGATTGGGTAATTTGCACGCCTGCTGCCTTCCTTGGATGTGGTAGCCGTTTCTCAGGCTCCCACTCCAGAATCGAACCCTAATTCTCCGTCACCCGTCACCACCATAGTAGGCCACTATCCTACCATCGAAAGTTGATAGGGCAGAAATTTGAATGATGCGTCGCCGGTACAAAGGCCGTGCGATCCGTCGAGTTATCATGAATCATCAAAGCAACGGGCAGAAATCACATTGCGTGAGCATCCGCGGGGACCATTGCAATGCTTTGTTTTAATTAAACGATCGGATTCCCTTGTCCGTACCCGGTTTTGAGTCGATCGTTCGTCGTCCGGGAAAGGCCGAAGGAGCCGTTCGATCCGTCCCCGGCGAGCCTCGGCGACCCGCTCTCGCCGCCGGAGTAGCTCGGCGATGTCTGCGCGCCCGATGGGTTCGGGACTAGGACCCCCGTGCCCAGCCCTCAGAGCCAATCCTTTTCCCGAGGTTACGGATCTATTTTACTGACTTTCCTTGCCTACATTATTCCATTAACCAGAGGCTGTTCACCTTGAAGACATGATGCGGTTATGAAATGCGGCCGAAGCGCGATGGCACTCGGTCCTCCGAATTTTCTAGGGCGGCGCGAAGTGCACTGGACACCACGCGACATGCGGTGCTCTTTGGACCCTACCTCCGGTGGCGGTTTCGTGGTGGGCGGTCGTTAAGCGAAAAGATAACTCTTCCTGAGGCCCCCGCCGACGTCTCTGGACTCCCTAACATTACCGTCGGCCGTCGCGTCCCGGTTCAAAAATTTTAACCCGATTACCTTTTGAAGCTCGCATTGGACGCGCTATCGAACGGGTTTCCCCCGTCTCTTAGGATCGACTAACCCATGTGCAAGTGTCGTTCACATGGAACCTTTTCCTTCTTCGGCCTTCAATGTTCTCATTTGAATATTTGCTACTGCCACCAAGATCTGCACCGACGGTCGCTCCGCCCGAACTCGCACCCCGAGTTTTGCGGCGATCGCCGCGCCTTCCTACTCATCGGGGCCTGGCCCTTGCCCCGACGACCGGGTATAGGTCGCGCGCTTAAGCACCATCCATATTTGGAGTAGTTGATTCGGCAGGTGAGTTGTTACACACTCTTTAGCGAATTTCGACTTCCATGACCACTGTCCTGCTGTCTTAATCGACCAACACCCTTTGTGGGTTCTATGTTAGCGCGCAGTTGGGCACCGTAACCTGGCTTCTGGTTCATCCCGCATCGCCAGTTCTCCTTACCAAAAATGGACTACTTGGAGCTCTCGATTCCGTGGCACGGCTCAATGAAGTAGCCGCATCATCCTACCTATTTAAAGTTTGAGAATAGGTCGAGGGCGTTGCGCCCCCGATGCCTCTAATCATTGGCTTTACCCAATAGAACTCGCTAAGGGCTCCAAATTATCCCGAGGAAACCGGAGGAACCAGCTACTAGTGTCATGGATTGCGCATTGGATTCGGCAACCATGAATAATTTCTGCGATCCATCAGATTTGAGGGAGGTCATTTGGCCCAAATGGATGAGTCCATTACTTGGAGAGATCGAAAGCCCATCTCCAAAACGTGGCAAAGATGGAAAGTGATCTTCGAGGATATGTTTGGCAAATATGGGAGGGAATCCTTGAAGATGGAAAGTGATCTATGTTTGGCAAATATGGAAGGGAATCCTTGAAGATATGTAATTTTAGATATTTAATGTAATATTTAGATATATGATTGTGTAATCTTGGGCATTTGATTTGAGAAGGCTCTACTATAAATAGAGGCCTCTCCCCTCATTGTAAATCCATTCAGCAAGTAATAAAATTTTGAGAGCATTCACTCAAACTTTTCTCTCAAGTGTTCTTATTTTCTTGTGGCTTTTGTTCATCTTTCAAGATCGCTCTTACTTCGTTCTTCTGCTGTTCTTCGTGGATTCTTTGGAAAAGTTCTATTGAATCTTTGATATTTGAGGGTTAGACTGACTTAGGCATTTTGTGCGGAGAAACTGCTTAAGGCCGCACGGATTATTTGTGGAAACTCTAAGTCTGTGACAGTTGGTATCCGAGCAAGGTTCGAAGGCAGCGGTGAAAGATGTCGAAAGAAGCTGTTGAGAATGTTGATGGAATTGAGACCCGTGGGAGGGCTAGGAAAGCTAGCCGTTCGAGGGACATACTGTTTGCTTTGGAAGATCGCGTCGTCACTCTCGAGGAATTCATGGGGGACACTAAGGAGAGGATCGATGATGTTGATGATAGGTTGAACGATGGGTTGTAGTCTATGCAATAGCAACTCAAAGAGTATGTGTTGGATACTGTGGAAAAGTTAACTAGAAGGGATGATACCGTTGAGGCCATGATGACTGGCAAGATTGATGGCATTGAGGCGATGATGACGGTCTTGAAAGAGGAGATTGCGGAGCTCAAGGGTGAACTCACAATCTACAAGGCTGCTTTGGGCAATGGAGGGTTGGCCGCGGTGGCACCCAAGCCCAGTGTGGATGTTCCCAAACTGAAGGAGTTTAAGGGAACAAGGTCTGCAAGAGATGTGGATAATTTCCTGTGGGGAGTTGAGCAATACTTCCGTGCCAAGGGCATCACGGATGATGTTACTAATGTAATTACTGCTGCCATGTATCTTGCTGATGTTGCTTTATTGTGGTGGCATCGTAGGTCCACCGATGTGAGATGTGGTGGGATTAAAATTGGAACTTGGGAGGAGTTTCAATGTGAGTTCAAGGTACAGTTTTATCCAGAGTATACCGAGGATGAAGCTCGGGCAAAGCTGCGTCGGCTTTCGCAACAAGGTATTGTGAGGGAGTATGTGCAGGAGTTTAGCGAACTAATACTGCAAATCTCAGATATGGGTGAAAAAGAGGCATTCTTTTCATTCATGGATGGGTTGAAACCATGGGCGAAGCAAGAATTGCAACGCCGAGGAGTCCAATAACTTACCAAGGCCATGTGTAACAGAATCGTTGGCTGAATTTGGTGGGACAAAAGACAGGCCTGAGTCCGTGAAGCCCAAATTCAATCAGAAGGGAAATAGTGGGGGAGATAAGGAAATGCCCCCTAGGAATGGTAACGGTAAGAAGCCCTGGGAAAACAGAAAGAGTGGGCCTATAAGATGCTTCCATTGTGATGGCCTACATATTATTAAGGACTGTCCAATGAAGGTCGCGCTCTCCACTATGGAAGAAAAAGGGGAGTCGGAAGAGGAGGATAACAATCTTGGTTCGATACTAGGGAGTGTCGAAGACAAGATGGGTCATGGGCTGATGTTTACGGATATCTTGATCACTGGACGGAAGTTTAGTGCGCTTGTAAACACCAGGGCATCTGATTTGTTTATGTCGGAAGGGGCCGCTCACAAACTTGGCCTGAAGATTGAGAACGAACCGGGTCGGATCAAAATGGTGAGCTCGAAAAATGTTCCAATCAAGGGGGTTACAAAGGGAGTAGATCTCCAACTTGGTGAATGGATCGGCAAGGCATCCATCAAGGTAATACCACTCGATGATTACGATTGTGTAGTTGGATTAAGTTTCCTTGATCGGGTTAACGCGAACATTTATCCTTCTGGTAATTACATGGTGATATCGGATTCGAATCGTCAATATATAGTGATATTGACAAGAAAGGGAACCTAGAAGTAAAGACCTTATCCGCAATCCAGTTTACTAAGGGAGTACATAGAGATGAAGTCTCCTACTTAGCTACTTTGAAGATGAAGAAAACCGTTAAGCCCATTGGTGAGATCCCTAAGGAAGTGGGTCAAATATTACAATAGTTTCGAGATGTGATGCCTGCTAAGTTGCCGAAGAGCTTGCCACCTAAGAGGGAGGTGGATCATAAGATCGAATTGGTGTCCAATATGGTGCCGCCAGCTAGGGCCCCATATCGTATGTCCCCGCTGGAATTGGAAGAACTACGGAAACAATTGAAGGAGCTTTTAGATGTGGGATTCATCAGGCCATCTAAATCTCCATATGGTGCACCAGTTTTGTTTCAAAGGAAGCATGATGGGTCGCTACGGATGTGCATCAATTATCGGGCTCTAAATAAGATAACTTTGAGAAATAGGTACCCTATTCCCCTTATTGCGGACTTATTTGATCAGCTTGGTAGTACGAGATGGTTTACCAAGTTGGACTTAAGATCGGGGTACCATCAAGTTCGGACAACTGAGAAGGACGAGACAAAGACGGCTTGTGTGACGCGGTATGGTTCCTATGAGTTCTTGGTGATGCCCTTCGGACTCACGAACGCCCCAGCTACATTCTACACCTTGATGAATAAGGTACTTCAACCCTTCCTTGATCGTTTTGTGGTTGTTTACCTTGATGATATTGTGGTGTACAGTAAGTCGCTTGATGAGCATGTGGAACATTTGAGGGAAGTGTTCCAAACCTTAAGGAAAAAATGAAATTGCTTCACAAAGAGGAGAAATGTTCATTTGCCCAACGAGAGGTGCCTTTTTTAGGCTACATTGTGGGAGGTGGTAAGATCCGGATGGACGATAACAAGATTCGGGCTATTGTTGAATGGGAGGCTCCCACTAAGGTGACCGAGTTGAGATCTTTTCTTGGGTTGGCAAACTACTACCGACGCTTTGTGGAGGGCTACTCTAGAATTATCGCCCCGTTGACAGACATGTTGAAGAAGGGTAAAGCGTGGGATTGGAGCCCACAGTGTGAGAAGGCCTTCAATCAATTGAAGCAAGTAATGATAAGGGAGCCCGTACTTGTTTTGCCGGATTATTCAAAGCCTTATGAAATACACACGGATGCATCAGATTATGCCATTGGGGGATTTTTGATGCAAAAGGGACATCTAATAGCTTTCGAAAGTCAGAAGCTTAATGAGACGGAGTGGAGATACACGGTCCAAGAAAAGGAGATGACTGCCGTGGTGCATTGCTTGCTTGTATGGAGGCATTACTTATTGGGTTCTAGGTTTGTGGTCCTTACCGATAATGTGGCCAACAGTTATTTTCTAACCCAGAAAAAGTTGTCTCCCAAACAGACTCGTTGGCAGGTTTTTCTAGCAGAGTTCGAATTCACAATGGAATATAAGCCTGGCAGTTCCAACAATGTGGCTGATGCACTTAGTCAGAAGATGGAATTTGTGGCCATTAGCCAACCTGATGGGTCCTTATTGGAGTGCATTCGAGAGGGATTGTCCCACGACCCCACAGCCAAAAGCTTGATTAAGCTTACGAATGAGGGAAGAACGAGGAGATTTTGGCTTGATGGGGAATTATTACACACTCATGGGCACCGACTCTATGTGCACCACTATGGGAAGTTGCGCAAGGAAGTCATGAAGGAATGTCATGACTCAAAGTAGGCGGGCCATCCAGGAATGCACCGTACTATGGCCTTGTTAGA
>CP106713.1:133034416-133133674 GCA_025503065.1 Gossypium bickii
AACACATCCATAATTCCATCTGGCTTAGGTACGCAACACAGGATCCCGATTGCACCCCTTGAGTTCAATTACAACAAGGGGAGTTAATGAAGAGGAGTGCGGCTCGACCGCTCGATGCGGGTAGCACAGATCCTGCCAATACACAAAACCAAAGCACCACTCATATGCCTATTGCGTACTAGTAGTAGCACCCACGCACATCGGCCAACAACCCACCCAATCGATGAATTGGTAGGGGAGTGGAAGGAACAATGAAACGAGGGCGCACCACAGCCGCTTGGCACGAGAACTACGAGGGGCAAAATCTAACTGGGACTTGGTCGAGCCAAGACCGAGCCTACAAACTCAACTTACGCCCCCAGTGAGCCATTGCCGTCAAAGGGACATGGTACTGGGGTCATGGGTAGCTTCGAATGCAGGCAAGGGCTTGGCAAGGCTAAGGCACCATGTGATTACCGACTTGGGAGGGACAAGGTGTCCCTAACATGACGGGGGAGAAAGGGCAAGCCAAGCTCGAGCCCATAGCAACTCATAAGCCACCCCAAGAGATCTTTTCCCGGTATAAGGAACTTGGTCCTAGAGTCGTTGGCTACATTTCTATGGGCACGGGCTTGACCGGCCGGAAAATCATCACCCTGGGTTAGAGGGGGGCCACGCCGGGGGCAGCAGATCTCTACCCCTTAAAGAGCTAAAAAAACTTCGTCAATGTGCTACCAGGCGACATTCATATGTATGAAACATGGACACTTTTCTTTAGCCCGCACATCTGAGGCACCAAGTGCTCGAGGCTTCCCCACATCTAGGCACCAAGGTTTCCAATGGTGTCCGAGGCTCCCACACATCCGAGCACCAAGTTGCCGACGTGCCCGAGGCTCTCGCACATCTGAGCACCAAGGTGCCGATAGTGCCCGAGGCTCTCGCACATTCGAGGCACCAAGGTGCCGATGCTGTCCGAGTCTCCCGCACATGCAAGCACCAAGGTGCCGATGGTGCCAAGGCTCCCGCACGACCAAGGGCCTATGTTGCCGATGGTGCCCGAAGCTCCCGCACGACCAAGGGTCTAGGTTGTCGATGGTGCGCGAGGCTTCCACACATCTAAGCACCAAGGTGCCGATGGTGCCCGAGGCTCCCGCACGACCAAGGGCCTAGTTTACCGATGGTGCCCGAGGCTCCCGCACGACCAAGGGCCTAGTATGCCGATGGTGACCGAGGCTCCCGCATGACCAAGGGCCTAGTATGCCGATGGTGTCCGAGTCTCCCATACGACCAAGGGCCTATGTTGCCGATGGTGCCCGAGGCTCCCGCATATCCAGGCACCAAGGTGCCGGTGGTGCCCGAGGCTCCCGCACGACCAAGGGCCTAGCTTGCCGATGGTGTCCGGGGCTCCCGCACGACTAAGGGCACACCACAATCGCTTGGCACGAGAACTACGAGGGGCAAAATACCATTGGGACTTGGTCGAGCCAAGGCCGAGCCTACAAACTCAACTTATGCCCCTCAGTGAGCCGTTACCGTCAAAGGGACTTGGTACTGGGGTCATGGGCAGCTTCGAATGCAGGCAAAAGCTTGGCAAGGCCAAGGCGCCATGTGGTTACCGACTTGGGAGGCAAGGTGTCCCTAACGTGACAGGGGAGAATAGGCAAGCCAAGCTCGAGCCCATAGCAATGCAAAAGCCACCCGAAGAAATCTTTGCCCGATATAGGGAACTTGGTCTTGGAGTCGTTGGCTACATTTCTATGGGCACAGGCTTGACCGGCCAAAAAATCATCACACTGGCCACTAGCGTCGACGATCAACTCACCACTGTTGATGAGTCGTTACGGGACAATCTGACCCCCATGGGGGCTAAGGATGCACCCCACCTCGGGTTGAAGGGGGGTGACGTCGAAGGGCAGCGAATCTCTACCTCTTAAAGAGCTAAAAAAACTTCGTCAATGTGTTAGCAGGCAACATTCTTATGTTTGAAATGGGGACACTTTTCTTTAGCCCGCACATCCGAGGCACCAAGTGCTCGAGGCTCCCCCAATTTATGCACCAAAATTGTCCATGGTGTCTGAGACTCCCGCACATCTGAACAACAAGTTGCCAACACTGCTCGAGGCTTCCGCACATCCGAGTACCAAGGTGCCAACGCTGCTCGAGGCTCCTACACATTCGAGCACCAAGGTGCCGATGGTACCCGAGGCACCAGCACATCTAGGCACCAAGGTATCAATAGTGCCCGAGGCTCCCGCACATCTAAGCACCAAGGTGCGATGGAGCCCGAGGCTCCCGCACGACCGAGGGGCTAGTTTACCGATGGTGTCCGAGGCTTTCGCACACCCAAGCACCAAGGTGCCGATGGTGCTCGAGGCTTCTGCATGACCAGGGGCCTAGGTTGTCGATGGTGCCCGAGGCTCCCGTACATCCGAGCACCAAGGTGCCGATGGTGCTCGAGGCTTCCGCACATCCAAGCACCAAGGTGCTGATGGTGCCCGAGGCTCCTGCACTATCAAGGGCCTAGTTTGCCAATGGTGTCCGAGGCTCCCGCACATCCAAGCACCAAGGTGTCGATGGTCCCGAGGCTTCCGTACAACCAAGGGCCTAGGTTATCCATTGTGTCCGAGGCTCCCGCACATCCGAGCACCAAGGTGCCGATGGTGCCCGAGGCTCCAGCACATCCAAGCACCAAGGTACCCATGGTGCCTGAGGCTCTCGCGTATCCAAACATCAAGGTGCCGATGGAGCCCAAGACTTCCGCATGACCGAAGGCCTAGTTCACCGATGGTGTCCGAGGCTCCCGCATATCTAAGCACCAAGGTGCCGATAGGGCCCGAGGCTCCCGTACGACCAAGGGCCTAGGTTGTCTATAGTGACCGAGGCTCCTGCACATCCGAGCACTAAGGTGCCAATAGTGCTCGAGGCTTCTGCACATCCAAGCACCAAGGTACTGATGGTGCCCGAGGCTCCTACACGATCAAGGGCCTAGTCTGTCGATGGTGTCCGAAGCTCCCGCACATCCAAGCACCAAGGTGCTGGTGGTGCCCGAGGCTCCCGCATGACCAAGGGCCTAGGTTGTCGATGGTGCCCGAGGCTCCCGCACATCTAAGCACCAAGGTGTCGATGGTGCCCGAGGCTCTCACACGACCAAGAGCCTAGGTTGTCGATGGTGCCCGACGCTCCCGCACATCCGAGCACCAAGGTGCCGATGGTGCTCGAGGCTTCCACACATCTAAGCACCAAGGTGCTAATTGTGCCCAAGGCTCCCGCACGATCAAGGGCCTAGTTTACCGATGGTGTCTGAGGCTCCCGTACATCCAAGCACCAAGGTGTCGATGGTGCCCAAAGCTCCCGTATGACCAAGGGCCTAGATTGGCGATGCTGCCCGAGGCTCCCGCACATTCAAGCCCCAAGGTGCCGATGGTGCCCGAGACTCCCGCATGACCAAGGGCCTAGTTTGTCGATGGTGTCTGAGTCTCCCGCACATCCAAGCACCAATGTGTCGATGGTGCCCGAGGCTCTCACACGACCAAGAGCCTAGGTTGTCGATGGTGCCCGACGCTCCCGCACATCCGAGCACCAAGGTGCCGATGGTGCTCGAGGCTTCCACACATCCAAGCACCAAGGTGCTGATAGTGCCCGAGGTTCCCGCACTATGAAGGGCCTAGTTTGCCGATGGTGTCTGAGGCTCCCACATATCCAAGCACCAAGGTGCCGATGGTGCCCGAGGCTCCCATACGATCAAAGGCCTAGGTTGTCCATGGTGGCCGAGGCTTCCGCACATCCGAGCACCAAGGTGTCGATGGTGCTCGAGGCTTCCGGACATTCAAGCACCAAGATGCTGATGGTGCTTGAGGCTCCCGTATGATCAAGGGCCTATTTGTCGATGGTGTCCGAAGCTCCCGCACATTCAAGCAAAAAGGTGCCGATGGTGCTCGAGGCTCCCGCACGACCAAGGGCCTAAGTTGTCGATGGTGCCTGAGGCTCCCGCACATCCAAGCCCTAAAGTGCCGATAGTGTCCGAGGCTCCTGCACGACCAAGGGCCTCGGTTGTCGACGGTGCCCGAGGCTTCCAAACATCTAAGCACCAAGGTGCCGATGGTGCCCGAAGCTCCCATACGATCAAGGGCCTAGGTTGCTGATGGTGTCTGAGTCTCCCACACATCTAAGCACCAAGGTGCCGATAGTGCCCGAGGCTCTCGCACGACCGGGAGCATATAGTGCCGGTGGTGTACGAGGGTACCGTACGACCAAAGGTCCAATGTGCGAGAGGATCTTATTCCATAAGGAGGGGGACTGAGATGATTCAAAAAGGGGAGGGACCAGAATGACTCGTTGCTTTATTTTTGTATTCCGGGATGGCTCGTCGGAGCACCGCTGGAATGGCTCACCGAAGCACCACCGAGAATCTAACCGGTGGTGGCGGGCACCGACGTCCGGGCATGCGGTGGGCGTGGGTAGTGCCCTTGACAACCCCTGCTCGCTCAATATCACTTCCCCCTAAAGAGCTAAAAAAACTTTATCAATGCGCTACCCGGTGACATTCTTTTTTTTTTATAAAAGGACCACAAAGGTCACCTCATTTTATTGTATCATCTAAAATAAATTTGTGTACATCCATAGGAGAGTCAACATCAACATCAACATTACAGGGATTTTTCATAGAAAGTTTGTACAAGCTATCTGCTACCCTGTTACAAGTTTTCGTAACCCACTTAAAATTGAAAAAAATAAAAGAGTCAATATGCTTAGAAAGATCCCACATATACTAGCCCATGACAGTCAAGTCCATCGCTTTTTTGTTGAATCTATTGACTATGTTGGCACAATCTATCTCAATCTCCACCTTATCCTATCCTCTCATACGAGCAAAATTAATACGTTCTTCCATTGCTCTAAACTCCCCCTATTCAGCACTTAAAACCTTGCAGGCCTTACCCATACGCCCTCTAAAAACAAAGCCGTCATTGTCACGTGCAATCAAACCGAACCAAGCCTAGTTACCAAGGCACGCAACATCAAAATTTATTTTCATCACCCCGTCTTCAAGTTTCTTCCAAGCAATAGGCTTACACCGAATCGGGAACATAGGTTTCTCCACCATGTTAAAGATACGAAAATCGTGACCGAGGTAGAAAGCTCTCTCTCAAACAACCCTCGCGTTATCCTCAACACCTTGGAACACTTTGTTGTTTCTACTGTTCCAGATATTCCATAGCACCGTGATTAAGTTAGCCATGGTCGTTCTATCCAGCAAACGCATCCCTTCTTCCAGCCAGTCAATGCAGTGAGTGAAATTCTTATCGAGTAGCCTGTTGTCGAGACCCCCGTACTCCAACACTCTTCTAGCAAAGGGGCAGTCCCTCATAGCATGCATGTGACTCTCCCTATCTTGGCCACATTGTGGCCAGGAGCTATCGAATCCACTTCTAATGTAGGCGATTTTATCATATGTAGGCAGAATTCATGACCAATTTCCAGCAAAATAAACGAATTTTAGGGAGAGTATTGACCTTCTAGATCAGTTTTTAAAAAATACAGTGAGGACCGAAACCGATTTGCTTAAGGATCAGTCAGGAGTACGCTGACTTGGTGGAAAAAAAACCACAAGGATTGTGAAACCACACCCTCTGGTCTGCATGGTCTGCATGAAAAGTAGGTAAATTGCAAATTTAGTCCTTTAAACATTCACCGTATATCTCAGTAACCCTGACCTCATTCCAACCTTCCCTGTCCGCATTAAAGAGCTCAGAGACATGAACCTCCGGCACCTTATTTTTTCCAACCTAATAGAAGCACTCGGCAGCCCCTCGACGCCCCACCGCTCCATCCATATGTCTTACCCACAGTCCAGCCGAACCCTCCTTCATCTTATCCACCGCCTTGGAAATGCTTTGCCAAGTGAACGATGGCTTATCTACTTTCTTAGCACGAAAAATGTCTCCATTCGAGAAGTACTTCGCACTGAGGACCTCATAGCATAGGGTCTCTTTACACGTTAAGAGGCGCCACACCTGTCTTCCCAAGAGAGCTCTGTTGAAGAGGTGGAGGTCCCTAAAGCCAAGACCCCCTATACCCTTAGGGTAGCATAACCGGTCCTACGCCAATCTGCTCCACACTCTGTTCTTCTCTTTGCTCCCTCACCAAACCCGACTCACCATCAATCACTCCTTTGGGTGCCAGAAAAACTGAGAAAGAATAAGTAGGCAATGATTGTAAAATAGCCTTGATGAAGATTTCCTTTCCCACACTAGAGAGTAAGCACTTAGACCAACTATTAATCATCTTTGCCGTACGATCAATGATACTCTTAAAGGCTACCGCTTTCTTCTTACCAATCGGGATCGAGAGACCGAGATAATTGTCGAGATCATCTGCAACCTTCATTTTAAAGATCTCATTCGCAGCAACTCTATGAGGAATGGGCGTCTTTGGGCTGAAGCACACCATGGATTTGTCATAGTTAATCTTTTGCCCCGACATCCTCTTGAACGTAGCAAGGATCTTCATGCATTCCTGCTCCTCCTTCCGGTTATTCCTAACAAATAACAAAGCGTCATCAACGAATAATAAGTGATTAACATGAGGCCCCTCCTTACTAGCTCGAATGCCCTTCAACCTAGACTTAATTTGGGCATCCAATAGCATACGAAAAAGGGTATCCATACAGAAAAGAAAGAGATAAGGAGATAAAGGGTCTGCTTGACGGAGGCCCCTTTCAGGAATAATGACATTAGTGCTATTCGAATTGCATTTAACTCTATAGCTAACCGATCTAACACAATTCATGATTTTATTAACCCAAACCCTCGAGAAGCCAAACTTGAGCATGACTTTTTCAATAAAATGCCACTCCACACGGTCATAAGCCTTGCTCATATCCAGCTTGACCACACATCCTTTATTAGGGCCATTTTTTGAGCAGCAGAGATAATGGACAAGCTCGTGAGCTATTAAAACGTTATCGTGAATCATGCGACCGGGCACAAAGCACTTTGATATTTACTAATGCACACAGAAAAGATAGCTTTAAGCCAATTCGCCAAGGCTTTAGAGATGATCTTGTAAATGACTCTACAGAGGCTGATCAGCCGGAAGTTAAACATATCACACGGATTATCGATTTTAGAGATCAAAACAAGAAGAGTGTCATTGACTTTTTAAATATTCCTAGAGTCCCTCAAAGCTTCGTGATAGAACTTCAAGACCTCCTTCCCCACGGTTTGCCAATGCTCTTTATAGAAGCTCCCAAGGATCCCATCAATGCCGGGGGCCTTCTTCGGGTCCATTTGATTAAAGGCCAACAGTTCGATGCGGGTAGCATGGAGCCTGCCAATATATATAACCAAAACACCACTCATATGCCCCAGGCTCTCGCACGACCAAGGGCCTAGTTTGTCGATGATATCCGAGTCTCCCGCACATCTAAGCACCAAGGTGCCAATGGTGCCCGAGGCTCGCGTACGACCAAGGTCCTAGATTGTCAATGGTGCCCGAGGCTCCCGCACATCCGAGCACCAAGGTGTTGATGGTGCTTGAGGCTTCTGCACATCCAAGCACCAAGGTGCTGATGGTGCCCGAGGCTCCCGCACGATCAAGGGCCAAGTTTGCCGATGGTGTTCGAGCCTCCTGCACATCCAAGCCCCAAGGTGCCGATGGTGCCCGAGGCTCCTGCACGACCAAGGGCCTAGGTTGTCGATGATGCCCGAGGCTCCCGCACATTCGAGCACCAAGGTGCTAATGGTGCTCGAGGCTTTCGCACATCCAAGCACCAAGGTGCTGATAGTTCCCGAGGCTCCCGCATGATCAAAGGCCTAGTTTGCCGATGGTGTCCGAGGCTCTCGCACATCCAAGCCCCAAGGTACCGATGGTGCCCGAGGCTCCCGCACGACCGATGGTACACTTTTCCAACTTTCATCAGTCGAGGAGAGCACCTATAAAAGTTGTGGGCTTTATTGTGGTTTCTTTCTGTCTTTCTTTCTTTCTAAAATAATGTATAAATATCAAATATTATATCAATAGCTATTATCACAGTCAATCATTATATGAACTTGAATTTGGAATCTCTAATTTTTCGGGGCTTTCTAATTGAATTGATATTATTAATATGGATTAATCACAATAGCATGGGTTTGTATCTTGCTTCTTGCAAATTTAGTAATTTGTTGTATTCCAACATCCAGGAACATCTGACAAGGCATGGCACCCTTTTTCAGGCATGAACCTTGTTCATTTTCAATAAGCAATTTTCAGACATGGCCATTGGTTACAAAATGATAGCTAGATCTAGATCTATAGTACATGTCCACTACCAAGAATGAGGGGCCAATTTGGTTCTGCCAGGTTAGAAAGATTGAGGTACACATTTGGTTTCCCATAAAAGCAAAACAGTGAGGAAAAGGTTATTAATAAGTTGATCATTTATCTTCTCTTTTTTTTTTTATAAGTATAATTGAAGACATTTTCAAGCCCAAATAGAGGGTTTTTTTTTTATTTATTCATTTTAGAAGAAAATACTCTTATTAAAAGAAAACTAAAATATTAATAAATCTTAATTGTATATTTCTTAAACTCATTTAGCACATTTATAAGATTATTAAATTGTTTAAAAGGATGTTAGAAGGGTGAACTAGAAAAATTGTAACCCATAAAGGAAATCTTCGTATTTTATTCTTAGTTTTATATAACTTAAAAGAACCCTCATTTAAAAATTTTAATTTATAAATTGGGATGTAAATATTGATGTCGAAGAAACTAGTTGACCTGGATCAATGTTGCAACTATGGTGGAGGAATAAGATGAAGCCTTTTTGAGAAGGCTGCGGAAGAAGATGATGAACCCAAAGGGCTATTATATTGTTTCTGGGGTCCAATCAATTGGCTTAGGATGCTTGCAATGGAAACACATTAGAGTTTTGTATTTGGGGTGGTATCAGTTTATGGAATAAGCCAGGGATCAGGTGAGGCTCTTGCCAGAGTTGGCACTGAAGTATTACATGAAGGATGTTCAGAAGGTACAGCATTCTGAGTCACAGGTTTACTCTGGGATTATTTATATTCCTTGGATTGTTAATCTTACTTGGGGCTTCTTATTGATATTATCTCCATTAGAGGTTATAGAAGACGCGCCCCTATTTTGTTCTATCTAATTTTTTTTACACTTTCTGCTTCCTCCTTTACTTTTTTTTTTTTTATAGTTTCCCCAATCCATAAATGAAATCTCATTGATATGCTCGTTTCGTCCATGGTAGTATAAGTTGCCATACTTCCATTATTTTTTTGAGTAAATCGGACTGGTATATTAAATAAAATAAATATAATACAACTGAAATAACCAGAGCTCCAGACCCAATATAGGCCTACAGAGCTCAATTATGCCTGCATATGTGGGCTTGTCCAAAACCTAAAAAGCCGAAGCTGAAAATAACTAAAGAAAACAAAAGAACAATAAAATCCCCCAGTCTGATCATAGCTGGATCCCACTCAACATTTTCGAAATATTTCACCGGTTTTAGTCCCTGAAACAGTTTCCAAAACCATCAAACTTATCTACTTCATATTCTATTCTCCACTCGAGGTGCGCTCAATGGACGGATCTCAATCTTGTACCATCTCAATATGCAGAATGATTCAACCTCTCTTGGTAATAAAAAAGTTGGAACTTCACTGCAATTTCCTAACTGATCATTCTGTTCTAAGGAATGCTAAAGTCGATTGTGTAATGTGTATTAAAGACTGCATGTACCGCAGCGTGTTCGTTAATGGCATTTACTGTAATCAATATTCTCCTTGTGTTAAACTTTTCAAAGTTAATTTCAGGTTTGCTACTTTTGGTCTCCATGCTTTTAATATCATTGCACAGCCAACTCCATCTGGTATTTGCCCTGTTAGCATTAATAGCTGGAAGTGTTGGGGTAGCTATAGCGGATGTGACTGTTGATGCATGTGTAGCACAAAATAGCATTACTCAACCTTCCATTGCCGCTGACATGCAAAGCTTGTGTTTTGTTGGTGTCCGCTATCGGATCTCTAGTCGGATTCTCCATTAGTGGTGTTTTTGTTCACCTAATTGGCCCTAAGGTAGGCTGTCATTTAACTCCTCACTCATTTTTTCCAATTTTTCTGTTATTTTTTTTAATATAAATGTTAATGACTTCTTCATTCTTCCTTGGCAGGGGGCGATAGGGTTGTTGAATATCCCGGCGGCACTTGTTTTTTCGGTTGGCATTGTTCTTTCTGAGCCCCATGTTCCCAGCATTGCCTACAAAGAGGTACCTTGTTGAATCTTATTTGATGTACGTGTCATACTGTAACCTGTTTTTCTAGACTCAGGTGGTACCCAAGTGGCATTTAAAATGGCCCACAATTGATTGAGCCCAATGAATTATTATTTGAACTTGTAACATTGTGTTTAGTTGCTCATAAAATTGAGGTTAATATTTTAATTAAAAATTTTAATATTGGTCATCTGATAACACATACCTAGTAGTAAAAAAAGTACTTGTAAAATTAAAAAATTTCATTGATAGTATATAAAATTCTAACTCTAGATATTACGGTAATAAATGCCAATACAAAGAAAGAAAAAATAAAACACAAAAGGAATCTGATTTCAAAGCTCTTTTGGGATAATAAATGAAATCTAACGGTAAAAAATTATTTCTTTGATGCCTTTTCACATCCCTTTCCTTTCATCAATCAAAAATTAAATACTCATTAAATATTTCTTTTCAATCCATAGCTACCCTATTTATTAGCCGATTTTGCCCACATAGATCAGTATACTTTACTATGATAAGTATACTTGTCCACATAGATCAGTATACTTTACTATGATAAGCAAAATCTCAACTTCATCATTCATAACATGAATACTATTCTTAATTAACTTTAACTAGTATATCTTGATAATAGCTTTACTTACTTAACTTTCTTACTTTCTCATTCACTCTTTCCTCTTTTGCCCAATGAATTACCATGAATAACAGAGGATACTGAATCTCTCCTCACATGTATCTCGATACCAATGCTATATCATTGATATAATCTTACATGGAATCTTTCAACTTAATACCGACGTCATGTCTTAACATGGACTTACACGAAGTCTTCCTTGTGGGTTCCCTTGGGAACTTACCATGGCCATGTCTTGACATGGCCTTACTTGGCATCTTTACTTTGTCAATACCGAGCCTTAGCTTGGAATTAAATGAAATCTTCTTTGGAATTCACCAATGTCATGCCTTGACTTGGGCTTACGTGGGTCTTCCTTGGTATTCACCAATGCCATGCCTTGGCTTGGGCTTACATGGGATCTTTATCTCATGATAACTTTTCAATGCCAAGACTTGTCTTGGACATACATGATATCTTTGCTTGGAGACTCACCAATGCCATGCCTTAGCTTGGGCTTACATGGCATCTTTATCTCATGATAACTTTTCAATGCCAAAACTTATCTTGGTCTTACATGGTAACTTACTTGGTTGTCGATGCCATGCCTTGGCTTGGTCTTATACGGGCTTTCTCGTTTCATGTGATAGATCGAGTATCCTAAGTAATTCAACTTTAATCGGGACTTTCTCATGCTTAATCTCATTAGTTTCTTTGTTTAACATAACATTAAACATTTTCATAGTAATATTATACATTATACTAACCAATTCAATGATATAAATCATAAAGCTTAGAAATCATACAAACTTACCTCAATATACAAAATGTATGTATATATGCAATTTAGTCCTCGACTTTGTTCTTGCCTCAGTTTCTATCCAGGCTTCATTTTTCTTGATCTATAATAATAATTTAGCTCATTTAATACTCATAATAACTAAATTGACTCATAACTCAAATTTTGGCAAATTTACCATTTTGCCCCTAAACTTTATCATAATTACACCTTTACCCCAAGGCTCGTAAAGTGATTCTCATTCAACTTTTTTAAACTTCATGCTTAACTGATTCATTCTCTCTACTATAACAATCATCAATTTTCACTGTTTCTATTATGTATGACCAATTTCATAACTATTACAAATTAGTCCATACTAATATTTTTCATGAAATTCTCTTAAGAAAAGATGTTTATCTAACATCAACCTCTCATAATCTTCTATAAAACATCATTTTACAAGCATATCATACATAAGTATTTTTATGGACATGAATTATAGCTCAATATATAACTACAAATAGCTAATTCATGAGACGAGAACTCCGAAAATACGAAGAATATTAAAAACAGGGCTAAGATGCACTTACCAGCAAGCTTCAAAAATTAAAGAACCCTAACTATGGTGTCTCTCAAATTTTTGACACAAGGGGAAGAAGATGAATAAGATTTTTGTCATCTTTTCCCTATTTTGATCATTTAATTGATAAATGACGAAAATGCCCTTCTCATTAATTCTTCATAAAATTTTAACTCATGTCCAATTTTGTCCAAAAATTATAATTTGGGTAAATTGTTATTTAAAGACTTCTAATTAATATTCCAAAGCTATTTCATACAAAAAGCTTCTATAATTTCATATTTTGCAACTTTTGCAACTTTTGCAATTTAGTCCTAATGGACCATTTAGTGACCATTTCATAAAATTTCTACATGAAACTTTCATAATATCATGCAAACATCTCAAATACCTTAAAAACTCATTTTACTAACTTGGATTTGTGGTCTCGCACCACTATTCTGACTAGGCCCTGAATCGGGATGTTACACGTGTACTGGCCCGCGTGACGAATTAAATTCTCGTAACTAAATGCAAGGGACACACGACTTATTAACACACCCATGGGGGTTGATCGTGTGTCACACACGGCCTAGACACACGCCTGTGTGTCTACCCTTTTGGACACTTAGAGGCCATTTTCCAAGCCAATTGCCACCCTGAAACACAAACACATTTATACCAACTCAGGCAACACAATAATTCCATCCATTGCATATAATGCATAACTCATCATCATTAAAGATATGTAACTTAACAAATATAAACCAAATCTCATTAGCCATAACCAATATGATATAGCTCAAAATAATGTAATCCCTATACATGCCATACTTAAAATAAAACAACTTGGCTATTCCAAAATAATGATTAATAGTGTGATCCAAGCTCCGACGTCTATGATCCCCGAGCTAGCTTGGCAAAACTACAAGAAAGAAAGAAAGGAGAGAAGTAAGCATATAGCTTAATAAGTTTGCATGAAATTCTATATAGCAACATAATAGCTTGTATTTAAACTCATCCATTATGAAAGTAAAGCAACATAAATCTCAAGTGCTTGAAATTACTTACTCATACTTACTCCTTTCTCATCACATATCACATTATAATTTCATACTAGTAACTTAATTATCTTCCTTAATCACATGGATCAGCACTTTTGCTAATATAACATGAACATTAAATCATTATCTTCCTTAACTTAAATAAAACTCTTTAACATTCTTGAGTAACTTAACTTGTTACTATCTTTACTCACTTGTCTCTTTTGTTTCTTCATATGCATTTGGCTCATTGCCCGTTGAATTACTCGAAATAACTGAGGATACTTAATCTCATAAAACATGTATCTTGATACCAATGCCATATCCCAGATATGGTCTTACATGGGATCGCCTCATAATGTCGATATCATATCCTAGATATGGTCTTACACGGAATTCCTTAGCTTGATGTCGATGCCATGTCCTAGACATGGTCTTACACGAGATCTTCCTTTGGTGCCGAAGCCATGTCTCAGACATGGTTTTACACGGGACTTTCTTTGTACGATATCGAGGTCATATCCCAGATATGGTCTTATACGAAACCTACCTTAAATTGTAACACCTCTTACCCATATTCTATGCCAGAACCGGGTACGAGGCATTACCGGACTTAATCTACTTAATCACACAACTTTAGTTTATAAACTTTCATTCCCAACTTGACATATCTCTAACGCCATCACAACAACCTCAATAAGAACTTACGAGGCCTTAAACATGTATACGAGGGGTTTCGGAACCCAACCAGAAACTTTTACGATCTTAAAAATTTTCACCTAAACATGGGCCACATGCCCGTGTAAAATGGGACACGCCCGTGCCTTAGCTCGTGTGCCAAAACCTTGGCATTCTGTTTATGACATCATCATCTTACTAAGGTCACACCGCCAAGGCACACGCCCATGTCCATGGCCGTGCCTACCACACGGTTGAGACACACGACCGTGTGTTTACTACAAAGCTTACTAACTTAAAAAACTAACATATAGGGGACACACGACCTGGCCACACACCTATGGAATTGACTGTGTGTCACACACGGCCTAGACACACGCCCGTGTGCCTGCCCGTATAGACAAGAATAAGGCTATTTACCAAGATCTTTTCATCACTCTAGCTTACACAACATGAATCCATTCAACATATCACTAAATAACTTAGAATTTGCAATATACAATTCCATGAATAACTTCATCTTTTCATATATAACAATAAGCCAACAACTATGGCTATATACAAAAGAGTTCATCATTAAAAGGGCCAACACACCCTTGGCCAAAATAACTAAACAATTTACCTAGTCTAGCCATCTATACATGCCAAATTCAAAATATTAAGTCTAGATATATCGAGGGGAGCTGATAGTGTGTTTGATCTTCCAATTAACCGTGTATCCTGACCCGTCTCTTTGACACTATAAAACAAGGGAAAAGAAAGGTGAGTAAGCTTTAAGCTCAGTAAGTTTACATGTAAACAAATAACATCATAGTATGTACTAAACAATAAGTAGCATTATATACTAAACAAGTGCAATCCACATTTATAATCATGCTTACTCATTTCCTCCCTTACCACATTCCAACCATATCATAAGCTTAATGCTTACATTCATTAACTTGCATCCCTGTTTTTAACACTACAAATTTTCATAATACAACACATCATAATTTCTCACTAAACCAATCACAATGCCAAATCACTCGGTGGTTTCGCACTTAGCCCACCATCAATCTTTAATAGGGTGGTATCGCACATAGCCCACCAAAAAGGTTAGTTACGGTGGTATCACACATAACCCACCAAAAAAGTTAGTTACGGTGGTATCGCACATAGCCCACAAAATAATAGTATAAATGATGGTATTGCACACAGCTCATCGTAGTTAAGTCCCTATTCTCTCTTCAATTTTCGGTGGTAGAAGAAGAAGGAATAGTAAAAGATGAGATATCATCTTTTGTCTTATTTTATTCATTTTTTTATCACCTAATTTTCACCAAATTTGACCAACATTTAATGCTATTGTCTCCTTCATTCCTATGGTCACCATACCCTTCTAATGCCCTAATTGCACTTTAAGGGCCTCCAATTAACATTCTATAGCTATTAGACACCTCTACCTTGAAAAATAGAACTTTTGCACTTTATGCGATTTAGTCCTTTTTCACAATTAAACATGCTATCGCTCAAATTAAAGCATCAAAATTTTCACGTAGCCATATATTAATGCCATAACACATAAAATAACATCAAAATAATTTTCCTTAACCTCGGTTTAGTGGCCTCAAAACCACTGTTCCGACTAGCCCCAAAATCAGGTTGTTACATAAAAGGTGCCGATGCCATGTCCCAGACATAATCTTATACAGGCTTTTCTTATCTCATGTAATGACATAGGTATCCTTGTTATTCCGAATCTTCAACCGGGACTTCTATTTACTTGATCTCATTGAATTTCATATTAAACATTATTAATCAATTTCATGAAAATAATGTACATAAGTAATTCGATCATAAAAGTATATGTAGTTTTAAATTCATACGAACTTACCTCGGTACTCCAAAATGTGTAGAAGTGTAATTTAGTCCACAACTTTATTTTTGCCTCGGTTTCGATCCGGGCTTCGTGTCTCTTGATCTATAATAGCAAATTCACTTGTTTAATACACACACTGACTAAATCGACTATAACAATATTCAATTTTCACTATTTCACTCATGTATTACCATTTCTACAACTTTTACAATTTGATCCTTTTATGCATTTTTCATGAAATTCACTTAGAAAAAGATGTTTATCATACATCAAACTTTCATATTCCTCCATAAAACATCAAAATACATGCATGTCATACATGGGTAAATTTTTGGACATGAACCCTAGCTCAAAATATAGCTAAAAATAGCTAAATCGAGCTACGAGGATTTCAAAAATACGAAGAAAATTAAAAACGGGGCTTGGAGATACTTACAATCGAGCTTGAAAGTTGAAGAAACCCTAGTTATGGAGGGCTTGTAAAATTCGGCTATGGCAAGAGGAAGATGGACACAATTTTGACTTCATTTTCCCTTTTAATTCATTTATTAACCAAATGACTAAAATGCCCTTAAGGCCCATTCCTTAAGATTTTTCCTTCCCATATCCATTTTTGTCCATCTTAACATTTAATAGTCTAATTGCTAAATAAGGACCTCTAGTAATTTCTATAATTCTATTTAATACTCAAATCTTCTAGAAATTCATATTTTCTAACCTTTGCAGTTTAGTTCTAATGGACAATTTATTCAATAATTAATAAAATTTCTTAATGAAATTTTCACACTATCATGCAAACATCTCATAAGTCTTATAAAAATCATTTAAGCATATATTTCTACTTCGGATCTATGGTTTCGCATCACAATTCCGACTAGGCTCTAAATTAGGCTGTTACAGGTTGCTTAATCGGAGACTGATTTCAGGTATAAATCTTTACTTCTTGTGTTTGCGTTTTCATTTCTTTGTCTTTGTTTTTGTCTCTTGCCTTTTCATTTCTATTTTTAGTTTCAGAACTATGTTTTTACTTTTATTTTAGTTGGTTTATTGTATGGTTTTGGTTTTCAAGTTTAGACATCACTTGTCTTGTTAAAGTGTTACAAATCTATTTATCTCACTGTTTATTCTTTTGTTTGTTTCTGTGTACTTTTGTCGAGAGATTTTGATTTCCAGCTTTAAAGAAAGTCTATTTCTTTCAGTATTTGAAACTATGGATCACGTTCCTTATTCCTTTGTTCTCTCATGTTTTCCCTTATTTCTAACGTTCCTTTTTCCTTTATTAACTACTGTTTTTTTTCCTTGTTTTCAAATATTTTCCTTCTCTCCTGTTCTCTTTATCCCAACCTCCTTTCTTGTCCTTGCTTTCTTCACACACACAAAGACAGTACACTAGGTAGAGGCTTTTTGTAAAAGAAATCCTAAGTTTTGTTTGTTGTTTCTGTTATTTGTGATTTTTGAAATCCCCTAATTCATCGGATATTGATTTCAGGGATGAATATATATATTTAACTTTGTCTCTTTCCTTTTCATCTCTGTTTTTTGTTTCAAATCTATGCTTCTTTCTACTAATATTTTCAGTGGATTTTTGCCAGGGTTTTCGGTTTTCTGATTCAAAGAGTCACTGTTAGTTCCGTTGAAATTATGGATCTCCGTGCGATACTTTTTAGTTGTTTATCTTGTACTTTATGTTCTTTATTTTTGTATTGTTTGTTTCTACTTACTATTGTAGATATCATGATATCTTCTATTTCTTTTATTTTTTGCTTCGCAAAATACACTATTTCGGTTTCTCTTTTTGGGCTTCTGTTTTGGCGTTTGGGCTTATGCCCTGCTTAGTTTATGGCATTGCGTTCTACCTATTTGCAAATGCACTGAAAGTTGCTTCGATCGTGAAAGTCTCTAAATCTTTGTGTTATAACTGTTTAATTTTGAAGCAATTGTTTTAAAATTAAATTAAATTTAAAAACTTTAATGTAATTTAAATTTTTTATTTTTTTAATAATTGTATATCACATAATTAAGAATGATTTGAAAATTTTATTATTTATTAGTTTTCTTTGCAAAACATTCACTTTGGAAAATGTAAAAAAGTTTATTAAACTGGTCCACTAGGTTCTATTTGTAATTGATTTTGGTTTTCAGCAAATATAAATCCTTTGTCTTTGCCTTTTTACATCTATTTTCTATGGGTTTTTTTTCACTTAGCTAAACTTGTTTTATGTTTTTTATTTTTGAGTTCTGTGTTTCCCTCTGTTGTATTTTTGTTGTTTCGCGCCACGTTTCTTACATTACATTACAGATAATCTCCCCCTTATCGTCAAAAATTGGAAATGAGTCATGTCCTGTAGATAGATCATTCGTCCTTTGGCTCTTTTGGCGTCGAAATGTTTTAGTAAGGATAGGAGTTGAGTTGGAAACAGTTTAAACTGTTGGTCAACTTTATCCTTTGTGGTATAGATGCAGTCCACAAGTCCTGCTGCAAAGAATTCATATGTTGTAATTTCTGAGGCTTCTGGTAGTATTACTACCTTTGGGCCTTTGCGGTCCATGTTGGATAAAATGAAAGATTCTTATGTCTTTCCTGATAGTTTAGGGTTAGGTTCAGGAGATATAAGAATTCTTCTTTGGTTATTTTTGTATTTTCTCTTCTTTGGGCCAGGGCTGCAATGGCGGCAATAGTCCTGAGTTTTGAGAAACTTGTCATTATTGTTTTTCGGACTTGATCTGAAGATGAAGATGTTGATGGTGGTTTTGTGGCTGCTGTACTGTAAGTGGGCTTATATTCACTAAGGGCTTTTTCAGCTTCTTCCATTGTTGGATTTTTTTGTGGGTAACTGGCTTTCCGGTAATGTGGATTGCGGCTTTTGACCAGTCATCATAAATGCCTGCCATTGGGCCGTCAAAGATTACGTAGAACTCCTTTCTTTTGAAGTGTGATGGAGTTACTAGTGATGTTGAACGAAGCGTTGTTGATGTTGTTGTTGTGGTACTTTGGGTTGCTACTTCTGCTGGGCTTGATGGGTCTGCTGCTGATCCTCCAAGGGCTTTCAGCGCTTCCTGTAATCCTTTGATTTCCTTCTAAATTAGTTGGCCTTCTTTCAACTTTTGGTCCAACTGGGCCTGAATTGCTTTTATTGCTGCTTCCATTCCCTCGTCAGTGTATCCGGCAGTGAGTTGGTTAATCCTGAAATAAAAATGGCTTTAAACATGTAGCTTCTCATTTTGAGTTGCCACCTGATAAGCCTGCCTTGATTACAGTTCCCCTTGAGTCTATAATTGAGGAATCCTGTAACATAGCTTGAGTCTGTTCTGAGTATAAACTCAGCTGGGAGTAATTCTACTCTCCATTTTCGGAATGCCTTTAAAGCGACTAGTGTCTCTTTTTCATGTATTGGATACCGTTTTTCCGTTTCGGAAAAGGTTCCACATAAGTAACGACAAATTAATTTGCCTTTTTGTGTCTTTTTGAAGTCCTGAATGATGTCCTTTTCTGATACTTCGTTGAGTCTTAGATTCGGAATAGCAGTTAAAACTGCTCCCCAGCAATCTTTCGAAGTATCAGTATTTACGATCAAAGGATCTTCTTCGGTAGCATTGTATAATGTAGGTAGATGCAATCATGCTTCTTTTAATTTTTTAACAGCTAATGTATCATTTTCAGTCCAATTCCATATTTGTTTATCACTAACTTTCTTTTGTAAAATCTGTCTCTCTTTTGCTAATGATTTAATAAAACCTTGATCAGCATCGCTTAAATCTTCTTCATCAGATTCTATTCTTTTTATTGCGTAAATTGGTTCTAATGATTCAGGTTCTTCTATTTCTATTGGTTCTAGTTCTAGTTCTAGATTTTCTGCTATTTCTAAAATTTTAACCTTATTTCTGTACTTAGGATCTCCTTTTTTAGGGCTGTTTGTTGATATATGTCCTTTTTCGTGACATAACCAACAGGTGCAGTCTGTCTTTCCTCTAGGGCATGTTTCTTTAGAATTAAAGTCTTTTAATTTTCTTCTTCTTTTTGGGTTTATACATTCTTTGTTTATATAATCTTTTATAGCAGCTATTCTTCCTCCTAAACAATCTGCTAATTCCTTATTCTTTTGTGCTTCAAAATTTATTCTACATTCTGTATTAGCGGGATATGGTAATTTTTCAAATATCATATTTTTATATATATATATTAAAAGACGCATGTTGTTCAGGTATTTGGTAAAACTTTTGTTCATATTGGCATAGAAATTCTTCAAAATAGCTAATATCTTTTAATTGTATATTAGTTAATATGTATATAGCATTATCGATTCTTTTTCGTTCACTTTCTACTGTTATCTCATTTCTTCCTTCGAATATTCTATAAATATCGTTTATTAAGGCATTTAATAAATCTGGGTTATTAGTTACACTATTTGGATATATTAACCACCATGAATACTAGTATTCATATTTAGACATTTCAGTTGTTTTAACAAATTCTGTACTCATGTATTGTATAGCCATGTGATTTTTCCAATGAGATATAGCTTCTTCTACGTTTGTTACGCAGTCTAGATTCAGAATTCTAGTGTGTTCTCTGGTTGTTGTAGGATGAAAAGTTTTTCCTTGAGGTACTTTTTTAAACTTTTCTTGTCCTTTATAATAGCCTTTTCTGTAGGCAAATGTTTCAAAGTCTTTACTCATATTATAATATCTTCATTTTCATTTTCATAAATTCCTGGATTCACTAGTTTTAGATGACTCTGGTTCTTCTTTTATTTTGTCTTTTACTAGCCTCATTTTCATCAGTTTCTTTTCCTTTGTTTTTCATCTGATGTACTTTAGTTTCTATTTCTTTATCAGATTCTGTATTACTATTTGTTTCTAGCAACTCAAATATGTTTTCATTACCTACTTCTAGTTTTAATTCTTTTAATTGTTTAAGCATTTTTTGTAACTCGTCAATTCTTTTATCTAATAAACACATTTTCTTATTACATATATTCATATAATTCCCTCGAAACATTAAAAATGATTCAGGACCAAACCGAACTACAGGTACTCAAGAGGTGAATAAAATATTTTCAAGGTGCAGGGGACATATGCCCGTGTGGCCAAGCCGTGTGGCACACACGGCCAAGTAACATACCCATGTCCTAGACCATGTGGACATTCAATGTGAGACACACAGTCGTGTCTCAGCCCGTGCCCATGCCCATCGCAGATTACGTAGAACTCCTTTCTTTGGAAGTGTGATGGAGTTACTAGTGATGTTGAACAAAGTAGTGGTGGTGTTGTTGTGGTACAGCAACTTGCTACTTCTGCTGAGCTTGATGCGTCTGCTGCTGAGCTTCCAAGGGCTTTCAGGTCTTCCTGTAATCTTTTGATTTCCTTCACCATTTGGTCCAACCGGACCTGAATTTTTTTTTTTTCTGCTTCCATTCCCTCGTCAGTGTATCTGGCAGTGTGTTGGTTAATCCTGAAATAAAAATGGCTTTAAACATGTAACTCCTCATTTCGAGTTGCCACCTGATAAGCCTGCCTTGATTACAGTTCCCCTTGAGTCTATAATTGAGGAATCCTGTAACATAGCTTGAGTCTGTTCTGAGTATAAACTCAGCTGGGAGTAATTCTACTCTCCACTTTCGGAATGCCTTTAAAGCGGCTTGTCTCTTTTTCATGTATTGGAAACTGTTTTTCCGTTTCGGAAAAGGTTCCACATAAGTAATGGCAAATTAATTCGCCTTTTTGTGTCTTTTTTGAAGTCATGAATGATGTCCTTTTTTGATACTTTTTTGTTCACTTTCTGGAGTTGATTATCAAATCTTTCTAACTTATCTCTATCATATGGTTCTTTTCTTTTTGTTATTTCAAGTATATCTGAAACTTCTTCCCCCATAACCATTATGATGTTCTTAATTTTCCTTTCTATTTCCATGATTTTAGATCTACTTATTAAAACATTTGCTTCAAAATAATTTTGTGTTTCAATCTTTTCTAAGAAATCAAATATATTATATTAGATGATGATGTTCCTATCTCCTCGGTACGTGACATTGTTATAACTAGTTATAAAAAATTCTTTCAGTGAGAATCTTGGCAACCCTTTAGGTTTCCGGTCAATATAGATTTCATGCTTTCCATATGATATGCAAGCATAAAATAAATAGTTGTACCTGAATCTGGATTTCGTTTGTCGATCACTTGTTGATGAAGATGATGGTCTTGTAAGTTGGCGTGAGGCCTTTCTTTTTGTGTTTATGATGGATGAAGTTTAAAACTTCTTGGTATGGTTGACGGTAAACCTCTTGGTAAAATGAAGCCAGAGCTTCCAAGGATACAAACCTCTTTTGGTCTCTTTTCTAAACTTAGAAAAGAATGCAAAAGCTTGAGCTTAAGCGAGAGAGAATTCCAAAGAAAATTTTTACTCTGCTTATTTAATAACTGGATGCTACCTTATATAGGCAACTTACAGGGGTAGAAAAGTAAAATAAAAACCCTAATAATACAACCTAATAATTGCCCTTTGGGGCTACATAACGGTTTAAGATTTAAATTTAGGTTTTATGGGTTTTTAAAATTTAGGATTTACGATTTAAAATTGAGGTTAATATTTTAATTAAAAATTTTAATATTAGTCGTCGTGCTAAATGATAACACATGCCTCTTAGTAGTAAAAAAAGTATTTATAAAATTAAAAAATTTCATTGATAGTATATAAAATTCTAACTCTAGATATTTTGGGGCTACATAGTGGTGGGCGAATAAGCATGCCTTAAATTGACGGTTTAAGATTTAAGTTTAGGGTTTATGGGTTTTTAAAATTTAGGATTTACGATTTAAAATTGAGGTTAAAATTTTAATTAAAAATTTTAATATTGGTCGTCGTGCTAAATGATAACACATACCTCTTAGTAGTAAAAAAAGTATTTATAAAATTAAAAAATTTCATTGATAGTATATAAAATTCTAACTCTAGATATTACGGTAATAAATGTCAATATAAAGAAAGAAAAAATAAAACACAAAAGGAATCTGATTTCAAAGCTCTTTTGGGATAATAAATGAAATCTAACGGTAAAAAATTATTTCTTTGCTGCCTTTTCACATCCCTTTCCTTTCATCAATCAAAAATTAAATACTCATTAAATATTTCTTTTCAATCCATATCTACCCCATTTATTAGCCGATTCTGCCACTCTCTCTCAACCTAAACTAGAGGTGATAATGGGTCGTCAGTCGTCGAGTTAGGCTTGGGCTCAACTAAAAATTTAAGCCCGTTTGTTAGGTCACGGCCCGAAAATGGGCTTAAAATTTTATCCAAGCTTTGACACTTCGAATAAAAATGTTAAAACTCGGGCCCGACACGGCCGCCCATATAATAATTTTATATTATTTTTATATTATTTTAAAAATATATAATACATCAAAAATACTAAAAACATCAAAATAAATATTTCTCAACAAATTGAAAATAAATTTTTAAAAATATATATATACTTAAATAACACTAAGATAGATGCAATTTAACAAACAAATATCTCTAAAATAATAATAAAATTAACAAAATGTCTTTTAAATAATAACAAAATTAACAATAAAATAAGTTTTATACAATATCCAAACAATTACAAAAAAATAGTAGCAATATAATAATAAAATGGTAGCAAAATAGTGATAAAACAACAAGAACATAATATTAAAAAAGTAGGTTTTTTTGTCCTTTACTAGATTCGGACCACGCCAGCTTTCGGGCAAAAATGCCTTACACGAGGCACGGCCTATTTTTTAAACAGGCCTTATTTTTTTGTTTAAGCTCATTTTTGGGCCTATATTTTTGTCCAAAGCCTCCCACATCATGATCAGGTTTAGCCTCAACGTCTCTCTCTTTTGTTTTCTTTTTCTCTCTTTCTCCTTTCTTAGGTTTTGGTTTTGAATTGCAAGCAAAACCCTCACATTAATTATTTTTGGTTTTCAAGTTTAGAACTCACTGTTTATCTCTGTGATCGAAATCTATCGATCTGGATCTATCTGTTTTCTTTTGGTTGTTTTATTGTCTAGTTTCGTGAGAGAGAGCACCTTAAGTTTTCTTGTTTAGAACCACTGTTTCACTCTTTGTTTGAAATCTATCCATGTGGGTCTGTCTATTTCTTTTTGGTTGTGTAACGCCCCTTACCTGTTTCCGACATCGGGACCGGATACGAGGCATTACCATGCTTGACCTTGCTTGAACATGTAATAACGAGCTATAAAATTTCATTTCAATTTAAAACTTTTCTTTCTTAGTCATAACATGCATCTCACGGGCCTACGAGGCCTTAAACATACATCCGGAAGGTTTCGAAGTTTAACCGGAAACTTTTACACTCCTTAAAAATTTTTGCCTAAACAGGGGTCACACGCCCGTGTGACTTGGGACACGCCCATGTGAGCAGGCCGTGTGGTCACACACGCCTATGTCCCTAGCCTGTGTAGAATTTATTTTTATTTCGAACCTACAAGGGTTTTCACACGGTCGGATACATGCCCGTGTCAATGGCCCGTGTCCTTTACACGGCCTAGACACGCCCGTGTCTTCACCCGTGTGTGAAAACTAGGGGTATTCTGTTTATGACATCAGCAACCTCTTAAGGAGCACACGGCCTAAGCACACGCCAGTGTTGTAACACCCCATACCCGATTCCGAGGCTGAGACCGGATACGAGACATTACTATGCTTGAACTTTCTTAAACACGTACTTACGGGCTATAATAACTTTGTTTCGAATAAAAAACTTCTCTTTCTTAGTCAAATCATACATATAATGGGCCTAAGAGGCCTTTAACTTACGTTCTGAAACTTTTGGAACTCAACTAGAAACTTTCTCTCGAAACAGGGGTTACACGCCCGTGTAGTTTGGGACACGCCCGTGCACCCATAAGACATGTGTAACACCCCAAACCCGGCCTAGACGTTACGACCGGATCTGACATGTCACATGGAAAGGTTGTTAAAGAAACTTCGCGATTGTTTAAAAATTTCAAGTTTTGTTGACATTTTAACACAATGTTTGTAGTTCTAAGAAAATACCGATTTTAATTATCAATAGTTTGCGAACCGAATGTTGAGCAATTCATAACAGATAATATATCCGTTAAAACAAAAACCAAATTAAAATCCCAGAGGCCTTATTACATAACAAAATCTCAAATTAAAAGTAAAATTTAAATAAGGAAAATGAATTTACGAAAGAAGCACTGCATGGCCACCTCGAAGTCCACCTCGGCTCCAAATCAGCAAATAGGGATTACCTGAAACATTTAAAAAGAGGGGGTAGTTTACGAAAACACAGTGTGCAATTCCCCTTACAATGATAACTGGGCCTAAGCCCACAGAACTATATTGGGCCTTAGCCCTAATATCATGGCATATCAATAATGAGTGCAGTGCAACCCAACCCAACCTAATGATCTATCCTCTACACTTCGCTCCATATATCCATCCTCAACACACCTATGGGGATTTCTACAATCAACCCTCCATCCTCTACACACCTCTTTGGCAGCCATGCTGATAGTCACGCTGCTCAAAGTCGATATAATGTGGTCTAGCCACCGATAAATATGTGACCAAGTCATCGATATACAATAAGGCACCAAGCTATCGAAATAGTATGACAAAGTCACCGATAAACACTTCCCCTTTCATCAATACCATATCCCAATCCCATGCAATATGACATAATAACTCGTGTATGCAGTATGTCATGTATGCAAAACATATACAACATATAACGTATGAAATGCATTACCATCATAATCAAATAACAACTTGCAACATAATCAAGCTAATCAATCTCTAAGGGTATAACCGTAATTTTACCTACCAAGGGTATTTCCGTAATTCACCTTCTAGGGGTACTTTGGTAATTTACCCTGCCAAGGGTATTTCAGTAATCTCGCACCTGCAATGGCCTCTCCAAAGGCCCAATGTCGCCTGAGCGACTCGACTACCATTTCCGATCGTTACCAGACTATTGGGCCTCAAACCTGATTTCGGCCCATCTAGCACTTAATCTAGCCACGTATATGAGATTCACCTAGTCTAGTCCAATATATACTACATAATCACATAATTTACTCATATGGGCCTACGGGCCCATTGGGTCCACTTCGGCCCATCGTGGCCCAAGCAGCCACAACCCACAAGAACACTACTGATGGCCTCAACTATCGCGTCGAAGCCCCCACACGTGCGTTCGCACGCTCGTGTGGCTACTATCATCGTATGACCGGTATTTCGGCATTTGCCACTCTACAGTTAGAGTAGAGAAGTACACACCTAATAGGAATCTGGTGCTAATCCGCACTCCAACCACTCCTGTGCCCAAATGCCCTCCAAGGTGTGCTTCCTCCCATCATAGATAGCTCTATATATAGCTAGCTTCTCACCTTCCTTCTTTGTATCTTTCCGATGTGGGATCCCTTCGCCAGTAGAGTTTAAATCCAACTCAAACTCTTGCCATCCAATTCGCAAAATATATACTCCCTTGCTTGTCATGGGATTCGAACCCATGCTCCCCTGGAGCATAATCCACGCCGCTAACCACTTGGCCACAAGCTCCTCTTGTGTCTAAAACCATGCGCAACTAAATATAAATCTATAGCCAAATTTTAAGGTCCATGTAAAAAGAAAACCAAAATGCAAGAGCCAAGACTTGAACCTTGGACCTCCTTCCTTTCTTGTGGCGTCACCCCCTTGTCTCTAAGTAGCGTCACTTTGTCACTACACCACACACTCCACTTGTGTCATTTTCCTCCATATTTTATTCTTAAAGCCTACCCACTAACTCCTAGGGTTTTTTTCGCCTAAAACCAAAATTTTTCCTAAGCCCAAGTTTGATCCCGAGACTTTATAGAAGCCCTCTAACCTTCCAAAATCACTCACCTAATAAGTTCAACTTGCACTAAAGCCAATCTCTTGTTCTCCAAAAATTTTAAACGCTACTGCTCCCAAGGCCCATTGGGCCCAATCCTACTAGGCCCAATTTCGGGATGTTACAACATGCCTATGTCTTCCACCCGTGATGGATGTTGCTAATTTACTCACGGCATTGACACGCTCGTGGCCATAGACCGTGGGCCAAACCATGACATACTAACCTATTTACACGACTTGGATCACACGCCCATGTGCTAACTGTGTGTCACACACGGCCTATACAAATGGCCATGGAGTTAGCCCGTGGTCTATTCTGACTTAAGACACTAACATGCAGGGAACATACGGCCTAGACACACGCCCGTGTGTCTATCCGTGTCGGCACTTAGAGGTTATTTACCAAGCCAATTACCACCCTGAAATCAAGATCAATTTCCAACCAAAATCAACAATTCAAATACTTCGTTTAACAATAACAAAGATGCATACTTCATTGATATTAATATACATACATACTTAGTCAAACTTAGCCAATCTCTTTAGCCATATACAAAAGACTAATAAAACTTGATAGCCCATACTTTGGCCCCTTTTAAGATAATTTCAAAATGAAATGCTTCCTATACATGCCATACTTAATATAAACAACATGGCTATACCAAAATAGCTATTGATAGTGTGCTACAACCTCCAACGTCAATGATCCACAAGTTATCTTGGCGGGACTACATGGAAAGGAAGAATTAAAAATGTAAGCACTTAGCTTAGTAAGTTTGCATGTAATGCTCATAACAATATATTTTCTTAAAATAACTCATTCATCATAAACAAAAGCATCTCAAAACTCATGTGCTTGAGCTTACTTACTCTTATAGATTCTTACATATCTCATGATACTTACTAGTCTCATGCTTATGAGGTAAACAAGGTACGTGTAACACTTGTCCACATAGATTAGTATACTTTACTATGATAAGTAAAATCTCAACTTCATCATTCATAACATGAATACTATTCTTAATTAACTTTAACTAGTATATCTTGATAATAGCTTTACTTACTTAACTTTCTTACTTTATCATTCACTTTTTCCTCTTTTGCCCGATGAATTACTATGAATAACAAAGGATACTAAATCTCTCCTCACATGTGTCTCAATACCAATGCTATATCATTGATATAGTCTTACATGGAATCTCTCAACTTAATATCGACGCCATATCTTGACATGGACTTACACGAAGTTTTCCTTGTGGGTTCCCTTGGGAACTTACCACTGCTATGTCTTGACATGGTCTTACTTAGTATCTTTACGTTTGTGCCACAACTCAAAAGTAGAGCAACTAGAAGCTGGAAGTCCCAAACAAGCAGTATGAACAGTAGCTAAAGGTGAAGAAGTAAACTTGTACCCTTGAGTGTTAGAAAGATCAAAATGATATAAACCATTATGAATGCGGCCCACCAACAGGTTGCTCCCTGTCTTGGTATCCTTCACAAAACAACGAAAAGCATGAAAATCAAAATAAACGTGGTTATCTTTTGCAAACTGAGCAACAGACATTAAATTTTTACAAATGTCAGGTACATGCAAAACATTTCTTAGATGAAAGATTCTACTGCCAGTTGTGAAAGAGCTGGAGCCAATATTCTCCACTGGAACTGACTTGCCATTCCCTATAAAAAGTTTGTTGTTACCTGTGTATTGAGCGACCTGTTGTAAACCTTCTAGATCATTAGTTACATGATTTGAAGCACCTGAGTCTGGGTACCAGATTTTTGCAGTTGAGGAACTTGGAGAGTACTGCTCTTTAACAGAAACCTAATTAGCTTGCAGGCTAGAACCTTGTGTAGAACCTTTTTGAGAACAACAAGGATGACCACAAGAGGACAAAGGAGAAGGGTTACCGTGTTAGTACTAAGAAATATTATGATTGCTTCCCAACCAACGTCCATTAATATCATCCACCCAATCAAGAAATTTTTTCATCTCATGTATATTATTTACTTAAGTTAATATACATTATATCTTTTTGTTTTTTCTACATACTTAATGTTTATTTTGAAATTTCTTTATATATTATTATTTAATCTACGATTTTGTTCTCCTTATGTCTTATTGATTTTTAAATTGTCACATACCATTTGTTCAAATTATTATATATATATCATTTGTTTATTTGTTTTAAAACTTGCTATATGTTAGTTGTATTACTTTGCTTGCCATTGTTTGTGCCCAAATTCATTCCCTTCAAATCTCATATTATGATTATTCATTAGTATAATATTTTATCCATGTATATTATTCAATGTTTGCAATTTTTTTTTTACATTATCGCATTGAGATCCAAATTTTAACGTTTTAATTGATATTAGTCGTTTCATTGTTATTCCAAATAAGCTAAACAAATGCATTTTGAGTCCATTTTATAATTGCTTAGTAAAATTTTCAAAATAAGGCAATATTTCGTGTTTGGAAATTCGAGAAATCGTGCCCTATCGTGCTGGGTTTCGATTTTTCGTTTGACCAAATAACCACATATCCTTTTAAAATTTTGGTCCATGTTTTCTAAAAAAATAAAGCAGTGTTTTGTTTTTGAAAATCTGAGAAATCATACCGTATCGTGCTGGGTTTCGATTTTTCATTTGTCCAAATAATCGAATATCCTTATAAAAATCTCAATGCATGAACTTTGGAAATCATGAGAGGATCTTGGCATCGAGGGTTTGAAACATCATATCCTATCATGCTGGATGTGATATTTTATTCCTCCGGAACAAGAGAATCTTAATATTCAAACACGAGTATCTTCAAATGGGTCAAAGAAGGTCATAATTTAAAAATCTTTTTAAATTTTCAACATAAGGACATTAATTAATCAATTTGGTACCAATTTTGGGCGTTGTGAGGGTGCTAATCCTTCCTTGTACGTAACCGACTTCCAAACCCGTTCTTTTGAATTTCGTAGACCAAAATAAATATTTTAATAAAACTAAATTGTTTTATAGGTGAGCCGATCACACCTAAATAAAAAGGATTTGTGGCGACTCTATCTGTCATTTTAAAGTCGATCGCCGTTTTTCAAACTCGAATAAAAAAGGGGTTTTGACATGGCCTATTCGGTTTTATGTTATTACTATTAACTATTAACTATTAACAAATCTGTAATGATGCGACGGTGGTATTTACAATTTCTAGTAAGAGTTAACTGGCTAGTGGAACAAGGGTTGTTCTGGTATGAAACCTCAAGTATTAAAATCTTAAAAACACGATTCTGTTGATAAAAGTTATCAAATCGTGAGATTTTATTTGACAGGGGTACTGTAACATCCTCAAAAGGGCCTATGCATTTTCAGTTTAATTGTAAGAAATAACAAGTCTTAAACATAATGAATAAATTTTTGATATTTTTGGATACTTAGAAATGCACGAAAATGAATGGAAATAAACATTTTTGGCAACTTGGAAATGCATTAGGACATGAACATTTTAGGAAACCTAGAAATGTAAGGAAATGGTTCAAAAATGGAAAGTACACATTTTTGGAAACCTGAACATTTTGGAAACTGAACATTTTAGGAAAACTGAACATTTTAGTAAACCTGAACATTTTTGGAAACTTGGAATGTAAGAAAAATGGCAAGTTACAGAGCCGATCGAAAATTTTAGGAAACTTAGAAATGACCCCGAAATGATGAGTTTTAAAGTTTAAAATAAGAAATAAAGGCAAGAGGGCCTTAAAAGAAAAAGTTGGGGAAATTTGACACACAAACAGCTTGGAAATGTGGTGCAAGATGCCACTTAGGGCCCATGGAAATGGCACCATGTGAAGGAGGCATGGGCCTGGGTTCGAGTCACAAGGGAAGCAAATAGATGAAGTTTAATTTTTGCTTCCCAGGCTTAAAGATGGACGGCACAAGCATCTAGAAACCAAGGTGTTTTAATTCCATAAATACATGATTAAAAAGTGATAAATAAGGGATTTTAAATTAGGATTATTTGAGGAGATAAATAAAGGATTAAACACCTTTAATTTTGAATAAAAGTGATAATTAAAGGTTAATATTATCACTTGAGGAGTAGTGGCCAAGTAAGGGACTCTCCTATTGATAATTTCTGCTATAGGAGGGAAACTAAAAGAGTTTCTCTCATCTTTCTAGTGTTGCCGAAATTCTCTAAGCTCTCTCCCCTCTCTGCGAATTTTCATTAAGCAAAATCCTCTCTTTTTTTCTTCTAGTTTCTTCTCCGTTTCTCTTGTCAAGCCGAATCTTTGTGGATTCTAAGAAAGAGGGAAATCATCTACAGCATCAAAAGGGTAATATCTGTAATCAATCAATTCTTATTTCTCTTCTTTCCATCGAAATCAAGGTACTAACTCTGTTAGCAAATTTGGCCGAAATTTGAAGGATCTTTCAGGAAATCTAAGGATCTAAGGTAAGAAAATTTATTAGATTAAAGGTTATGATGTATATGTTAGATTAGACCTAACATGAAGATTTCGACAGATATAAAGGAGGCAAGAAATCGATTTTGGGAATCCCATCACAAGGTAAGTGATATTCGGCCAAGGCTTAATTTTGGTATTTGGGGTTATTTCTCATTTATTTCAAAAGCCGGAGACTCACATGGTTACATGATTTAGTGTTAGCCGATTTCAAGGGGAGGAATATTAGCAATTTTGGGACTTGATTTACAATCATCCAATTTGGCAACAAGGTAAGTAGTACAAATCCTACTAGGATTTGGTTTTCAAACCAAATAAGGTTATTAATGTGTCTTTTATAATGGCCGAATATAGGCAACAGCAGATCTAAACTATAGATCGGGATTTTCGAGATCTCAAGGAGCCTATTAAGCAAATCAGGTGTGTACTCACACTAACTTTCAATATATATTATGGCAATAATTGTTTTAATATATGAATGTGTATAAGAATGAGAATGTGGCTAAGTACCACAAATGTGGCAAAAAGTACCCAGGTACATATTCCTACTTTTGATAGGATTATGAATGTGTTATATTCTGAAAAGTGACATGAATGTGAATTTAAGTATGATAGGAATGATATGTAATAATTGGGGGCATTTGGGATATATGTGAAGGGAGAAAGTGAAGGTGATGACTACGGTCTCACCAACGAATTATGGTGACTACGGTCACATTATTGAATATGGTAACCGGTTACATTATTCGAATATAGTGTCTAAAGACACAACGTAAGTGGGCGATGAGCACGTCATTGCAGCTGATCGCCTTCGATGGTGTGTAGCGGATGGAGGGTCGACTTAGTAGTCCCCACGGTGTACAGGTTGGTACGGGTGGTGTGTAGCGGATGGACAAATAGGCTTGGGTTTGGGTTGTATCATCCTTTATTTTGTATGAATATGAAATTGATATGACTTGTATGCGACTTGTTGAAAATTAGTCTCAGGTACACATTGAGTCTGTGGACTCACCCCAGTTGAGGAATTATTTTTCGTGTGATGAGCGGTAATGGACCGGGTCGGCGAGCTAAAGGTGGCCATGCATCACTTGAAGAATTTATTTAGAAATTTGGACTTCATATAATTTTAGTACTTTAAATATTATTTTGGGTTTGAATGATGTAATAAGGCCATAAGGCCCAGTTGGATTTTCTTTATTTCTGTTTATTTTTATTTGATTATGATACAATTTATTTTTGATTAAAGTTAAGTAAATTTATTTATTTTAAAATAATAAACCCTAAAAATTATTTTGTCACCTTATTTAAGTTGGATTTTCAAAATTTATTAAATGGGTTCCAATTTAAGCCCAACCTAAAACAATGTTTTCTAAAATTTACAATTTTTCTCTAAGTAACCAAGAATTTGAAAACCGGTTTGCTTAAGGAACATACCAGATCCGGTTCAGGCTCGTGGGCCGGGTGTGGGGTGTTTCAGCTTGGTATCAGAGCCCAGTTTTAAACTCTCAGCCTGTGGGCTAAGGCCCAAAACATTTTTAATTCGAGCCCAAATGACTTTCATTGAAATAAATCAGGTATTCTGGCATGGCACCTAAGTCTCCGACCCGCAGTCCACCAGGTAGGTACCCTTAACTTTATGTGTGATTCTGTGATTTATGAACTGTATAAGGGTAGAAAAGGCATGGAACGTAGGATAGTATGATAGGAACTTGAACCCTAGGACTAGTCTACTCAAACACAAACACATAAGACTTAATGCACTAAACAACCCTATGGCTAAGTAACTGAGCTAAGGGTGTGGTAACCCCTGTGCGCATGTCTAGGATTGGATCCGGAAGAGCCTGGTATTTAAGCAGTCCTAGTGACTCACCTTCTCTTCGCAGGAATCCTACGTGGTGCGTAGCTTCGGTTCACCCTAACTCAGAGGGCTCAGTGGTGTGGCAACCTCTGTGCGCATGTCTAGGAATGATTTCGATGGGAGCTTAGTATTTAAGCAGTCCGTGTGACTCACCTCCTCTCTATTCGAATCCTGCCTGGTGCGTAGCTTTGGTTCACCCTGACCAAAGAGGGCTCGGTCATAGGCTAAACATAATGACTAAAACCCGAAAGGAACTAGCCATGTTTTTTTTTAAAAAAAAAGGAGAGAACAAAACAACAAACCCTAGATTTCAAAACTCTTAAAAATTTCTTTACTAAATTTTCGAAAACCATCTTTACAAAATTTTTCTGAAAAATTTCTAATTTGTGAAAATTACAAAAATGCCCTTAGTGGCAAAATTATCAAAATGCCCTAGATCCACAAAATGTCAAACTTTTCAATGGTTTTGTCAAAACTCCATTATTTTATAATGTTCATAAACCCTAATGTGCAAACCATCAAAAATACCCTGATTTTGGAAAAATTTACAAAATTGCCCCTAACTTGCAAAATTACCAAAATGACCCTGATTTTTAAATTTTTGCAACATCACCATTTGAAAGGTTAAACTCTCAAAAAGAACCCACAAAATTTTACAACTTTTGAAATATCCCTGATTTGTTAGTTTTTCCAAATATACCCCAGTTTGTGAAAAATTACCAAAATACCCCGAGTCGAAAATTACCAAATACCCCGACTTCAAAATTTTTCCAAATTACCCCAAAACTTTGAAGTTTTCAAAATGCTTTTTGACAAAAGCACCAAGGAACGTTTTCCCTGAAAATTACGAAAATACCCCTGTAGGACAAAATTACGAAAATACCCCTGGGTAGTGAAAAACAACAATAATGAAAATTACAACGTTTCTCTGAATGAACGAAAGTTCATACTTGTTTGATGGATGAATGAATGAATGGAAAAGACTGTGTGTTTGTATGAATACGAAAGAACCACTCTTAAATCCCTTCTCATAAAATTTCTCCGCGAGTAAACAAGTGAAACCAAAGTACTAATACATAAAACTTTCTAATCAGATCCCGACGCTAGAAATGAGTTCCAGAGGACATGGTCGTCGTGGACAAGGTAGAGGAAAGATGACTGTGTCGGAACCCGTTAGATCGGGTCAGGGGTCCGACAATGAAATACCACCGCCACCACCACCCCCAGCTGTTAATGTTGAGCAGCAGGCTCAGACGGGGGAAGATGCGGTGTCGCGGTATCTTTGCGAGTTTTGGAATTGGTGGTCAGTGCGGGAGGAAATTCGGAACCCGTAAAGTGCAGTGCACGAACGGCTCCAAGCTAATGGAGCCGAGATGTTTCGTGGAGTGTTCTGAGTAGCACCCGATCTGGTGAGTCTTCGGTTGGAAGCAACGGAGCGCATCATGGATGAGCTCGACTTGACCCCCGAGGAGAAGTTGAAAGGGATGGTGGCACTGTTACGCGATGAAGCGTATCAGTGGTGGTTAACTGTTCGGGATGGTGCTACGGCTGCAGATTTGACCTAGGAATATGTTAAAGAAGCATTTCAGAAAAAGTATATGAACAAAGAAAGGCTTTTCTGGGATTGGTACAAGGAAGTAAGTCCGTCGCAGAATATGAGGCAGAATTTCTGAGGTTGAGCCGTTATGCTCGAGGGGTAGTGGCAACTGAGCATGAACGTTGTGTCCGTTTTGAGGACGGACTGAGGGACAATCTGAGACTGTTGATAGCACCGCATCAGGAGCGGGAATTCTCTGCTTTGGTGGAAAAGGCCAAGGTGGCCGAGGGAATTAAGGATGCTACCAAGCAGGCTATGGATAGGAATAAGCCCAAAAGAGGTTTTGGGCCAGCTGGAAAGGGTCACAAGAGGCCTAGAGTTGACGGGCCACAAAATCAACAAGCTGGTACGGGCTGGCAGTATCGCCCTTGTGAGCATTGTGGAAAGAAGCACTTAGGAGAGTATTGGAAAAAGGCGGGACGATGTCTCAAGTGTGGGTCCAAGGACCATATGCTTAAAGATTGCCCCAAGCTGCAAGATGAGAGCCGACCGGCAGCTCAAAATGCTAACCAGGCAGGTAGAGGCGGACAGCAGCCTCAAAGGGGTCGTGGTTCGGCCAACAGAGGTAGTGGCAGAGGCCGTGGAGCCCAGGGCCGAGGTACCGCTAATGCCGAAGCAAGGCAACCGGGTTTGGTTTATGCGGTTCGCTGGAGGGAAGATGGAGACGCGCCGGATGTTATAACCGATACATTCTTTATTCATGACAAACCTTATTTTGCTCTGATTGATGTGGGCTCTACCTATTCATATGTTACATGTAGTGTAGTGGAAACACTAGGCCTAGACTCTGAACTCTCCGATAAGCAGATAACTGTAGTAAGCCCATTAGGCCAAACCGTAGTAATAGATAAGATTTTTCGGAATGTACCCCTAGAGATTCAGGGAATAAACTTTCGGGCTAATTTGATGCAGTTACCCTTCGGAGAATTTGAGCTTATACTTGGAATGGATTGGCTAGTAGCGCATCGAGCCGTGTTGGATTGTGCGGCTAAACGTATGGAACTAAGGACCCCAGAGGATGAAGTAGTAGTGATGATTGGCGAAAGGAGGAACTACTTGTCTAACATAGTTTCAGCACTAAAGGCTGAGAAAAAGGTTAAGAAAGGGTGCAGGGCATTCCTGACCTTCGTAAGTGCGTTAGGTGGAAAGGATGAAGGTGTCAATGGAGTTAGAACCGTAAGAGATTTTGGAGATGTATTTCCGAAGGAATTACCAGGAATACCCTCAGATAGGGAGGTGGAATTTGGAATTGATTTGCTACCAGGAACAGCTCCTGTGTCAATCGCTCCATAGCGAATGGCGCCAAAGGAGTTAGTGGAGCTCAAGGCTCAAATCCAAGAGTTGTTGGATCGTGGGTTTATTCGACCCAGTGTGTCTCCATGGGGAGCACCGGTCCTATTTGTGAAGAAAAAGGACGAAACTATGCGTATGTGCATAGATTATCGTCAGTTGAATAAGCTGACCATCAAGAACAAGTATCCTTTGCCAAGGATAGATGACTTGTTCGATCAGCTGAAAGGGGAGCTGTGTTCTCGAAGATAGACTTAAGGTCGGGATATCACCAGTTGAAGGTAAAGGAGGTTGACATCCATAAGACCGCTTTTAGGACAAGATATGGCCATTTTGAGTTTGTGGTGATGCCGTTTGGTTTAACGAACGCTCCAGCCGCGTTCATGGACATGATGAATCGGGTTTTCCAACCCTATTTGGATAGGTTCATCGTGGTGTTTATCGACGATATTTTGGTGTATTCTAAGACGGAAGAGGAGCATGATGAGCATCTCCGAGTTATGTTGGAAGTGTTAAGGGAGAAGAAACTCTATGCCAAATTCAGCAAGTGCGAATTTTGGCTTAAGGAAGTGGCATTCTTAGGACATGTGGTATCCGCAGAAGGAATAAGAGTGGATCCTAGAAAGATCGAAGCAGTGTTGGATTGGAAGCCACCTAGGTCTGTGGCTGAAATCCGAAGTTTCTTAAGATTTGCAGGCTATTACAGAAGGTTCGTGGAAGGATTCTCGTCAATAGCCGCTCCTTTAGCAAAGTTTCTAAAGAAGGAAGTACCCTTTGTGTGGACGAATAAGCAACAGGAGAGCTTTGAAAGACTTAAGAAGGTGCTGACAGAAGCTCCGGTGTTAATTCAACCGGAGGCAGGCAAGGATTTTGTGGTGTACTGTGATGCTTCGCATACGGGGTTAGGCTGTGTGCTAATGCAAGAAGGAAAAGTAGTCGCCTATGCGTCTAGGCAACTGAGGCCTCATGAGGTTAATTATCCAACCCATGACTTGGAACTAGCGGCAGTGGTTTTTTACGCCTCAAGGTTTGGAGGCACTACCTTTATGGAGAAAGGTCAGTAATTTACACGGACCACAAGAGCCTTAAGTACTTGTTGACTCAGAAGGAGTTGAACTAGAGGCAACGAAGGTGGGTGGAGTTATTGAAAGATTATGATTGTTCGATAGAGTATCACTCGGGCAAGGCGAATGTGGTAGCTGATGCCCTAAGTAGGAAGGTTGTGTCGGATTTAAGGGCTTTGTTCGCTCACCTAAGTCAGAGATGATGATGGAAGCTTTGTTGGCGAGTTGCAAGTCAAGCCCACGTGGCTGAAGGAGGTGAAGTAGGGACAGTTGGCTGATAAAGGTCTAAGTGCTAAGTTACAGCAAGTCCAGAGTGGAGAATTGAATGACTATGGCGTTAATGATGATGGAATGTTGTGCTATAAAGGAAAGGTCCGTATGCTTAGACAAGGGAGTTAAGACAAACGATTCTTCGGGGCGCATGGTAGCCCTTATGCTATGCATCCCGAGGCACTAAGTCGTATAGGGACCTAAGGGAACAATTTTGGTGATCCGATCTTAAGCGGGAAGTGGCCGACTCGTAGGGAAAGTGTCGACGTGTCGATAAGTTAAGGTGAACACCAAGTCCCATCGGGATTGCTTCAACCAATTGAGATTCCCCAATGGAAGTGGGAAAGAATTACCATGGACTTCGTTAGTGGGCTTCCCCTTACGCCTACTAAGAAGGACTCGGTATGGGTGATAGTGGACCATTTGACTAAGTCCGCGCACTTTATCCCAGTAAGAATGGATTATACTCTTGAAGCTAGCTAAGTTATATGTGGCGGAGATCGTAAGGTTACATGGAGTACCAATGTCGATCATCTCCGATAGAGACCCAAGGTTCACGTCTCGATTTTGGAACGCACCTCATCAAGCTTTAGGCACTAAGTTGGACTTCACTACGGCTTTTCATCCACAATCGACGGGCGATGCGAGGCGGGTTATACAAGTGTTAGAGGATATGTTGAGAGGTTGTGTGATGGATTTCGAGGAAGTTGGGAAGATTACTTGCCTCTAGGCCGAGTTCGCCTACAACAACAGCTATCAGGCAAGCATTCGGATGGCACCATACGAAGCGTTGTATGGAAGGAAATGTAGAACACCGACTTGTTGGACCGAGTTAGGAGAATGCCGCGTTTTGGGTCCAGAGTTAGTGGCGGAAACTGAGGAGAAGGTGGAATTAATTCGGGCGCGGTTGAAGGAAGCTTCGATGAAGGCGTAAGTCGTCACGCAGACCTTAAGCGGAAGGAAATCGAGTTTGAAGTAGGAGACCAAGTATTCTTGAAAGTTTCGCCTTGGAAGAAGGTTATGAGGTTTGTTCGCAAAGGGAAGTTAAGCCCAAGGTTTATAGGGCTTTATCGAGTGCTGAAGCGAGTTGGGCCAGTGGCATACCAATTGGAGTTACCACCAGCGTTGCATCAAATGCACGACGTATTTCATGTATCCAGGCTACGTCGCTATCGATCGGATCCGTCTCATGTGGTACCTGTTGAAGAAGTGGAGCTAAGGCCAGATCTATCCTACGAGGAGGAGCCGATTCGGATCTTGGAACGTGGCGTGAAAGTACTACGAAGGAAGTCGGTGCCTTTAGTCAAGGTGTTATGGCGCAATCATGGATTGGAAGAAGCTTCGTGGGAGTCAGAGGAGACAATGCGATAGCAATACCCTCAATTGTTTAGTTAGGCAATTTCGAGGACGAAATTTTGTTTAAAGGGGTAGAACGTAACATCCTCAAAAGGGCCTATGCATTTTCGGTTTAATTGTAAGAAATAACAAGTCTTAAGCATAATGAATAAATTTTTGATATTTTGGATACTCGAAAATGCACGAAAATGAATGGAAATAAACATTTTTGGCAACTTGAAATGCATTAGGACATGAACATTTTAGGAAACCTAGAAATGTAAGAAATAGTTCAAAAATGGAAAGTACACATTTTTGAAACTGAACATTTTGGAAATCCCAACATTTTAGGAAACTCAACATTTTTGGAAACTTGGAATGTAAGAAAAATGGCAAGTTCTGAGCCGATCGAAAATTTTAGGAAACTTAGAAATGACCCCAAAATGATGAGTTTTAAAGTTTAAAATAAGAAATAAAGGCAAGAGAGCCTTAAAAGAAAAGGTTGGGGAAATTTGACACACAAACGAGGCTTGGAAATGTGGTGCAGAAGATGCCACTTAGGGCCCATGGAAATGGCACCATATGAAGGAGGCATGGGCACAGGTTGAGTCACAAGGAAGCAAATAGATGAAGTTTAATTTTTGCTTCCCAGGCTTAAAGGTGGACGGCACAAGCATCTAGAAACCAAGGTGTTTTAATTCCATAAATACATGATTAAAAAGTGATAAATAAGAGATTTTAAATTAGGATTATTTGAGGAGATAAATAAAGGATTAAACACCTTTAATTTTGAATAAAAGTGATAATTAAAGGTTAATATTATCACTTGAGGAGTAGTGGCCAAGTAAGGGACCCTCTTATTGATAATTTCGGCTATAGGAGGAAACTAAAAGAGTTTCTCTCATCTTTCTAGTAGTGTTGCCGAAATTCTCTAAGCTCTCTCCCCTCTCTCTGCCGAATTTTCATTAAGCAAAATCCTCTCTTTTTCTTCTAGTTTCTTCTCCGTTTCTCTTCGTCAAGCCGAATCTTTGTGGATTCTAAGAAAGAGGCAATCATCTACAACATCAAAAGGGTAAGATCTGTAATCAATCAATTCTTATTTCTCTTCTTTCCATCGAAATCAAGGTACTAACTCATTTAGCAAATTTGGCGAAATTTGAAGGATCTTTCAGAAATCTAAGGATCTAAGGTAAGAAAATTTATTAGATTAAAGGTTATGATGTATATGTTAGATTAGATCTAACATGAAGATTTCGAACAGAGATATAAAGGAGGCAAGAAATCGGTTTTGGGAATCCCATCACAAGGTAAGTGATATTCGGCCAAGGCTTAATTTTGGTATTTGGGGTTATTTCTCATTTATTTCAAAAGCCGGAGACTCACATGGTTACATGATTTAGTGTTAGCCGATTTCAAGGGGAGGAATATTAGCAATTTTGGGACTTGATTTACAATCATCCAATTCGGCAACAAGGTAAGTAGTACAAATCCTACTAGGATTTGGTTTTCAAACCAAATAAGGTTATTAATGTGTCTTTTATAATGGCCGAATATAGGCAACAGCAGATCTAAACTATAGATCGGGATTTTCGAGATCTCAAGGAGCCTATTAAGCAAATCAGGTGTGTACTCACACTAACTTTCAATATATATTATGGCAATAATTGTTTTAATATATGAATGTGTATAAGAATGAGAATATGGCTAAGTACCACAAATGTGGCAAAAAGTACCCAGGTACGTATTCCTCCTTTTGATAGGATTATGAATGTGTTATATTTTGAAAAGTGACATGAATGTGAATTTAAGTATGATAGGAATGATATGTAATAATTGGGGGCATTTGGGATATATGTGAAGGGAGAAAGTGAAGGTGATGACTACGGTCTCACCAACGAATTATGGTGACTACAGTCACATTATTGAATATGGTAACTTCGGTTACATTATCTGAATATAGTGTCTAAAGACACAACGTAAGTGGGCGATGAGCACGTCGACTGCAGCGACTGCCTTCGATGGTGTGTAGCGGATGGAGGGTCGACTTAGTAGTCCCCACGGTGTACAGGTTGGTACGGGTGGTGTGTAGCGGATGGACAAATAGGCTTGGGTTTGGGTTGCATCATCCTTTATTTTGTATGAATATGAAATTGATATGACTTGTATGCCTGACTTGTTGAAAATTAGTACTGTGTACACATTGAGTCTGTGGACTCACCCCGTTGAGGAATTATTTTTCGTGTGATGAGCGATAATGGACCGGGTCGGCGGGGAGCTAAAGGTGGCCATGCATCACTTGAAGAATTTATTTAGAAATTTGGACTTTATATAATTTTAGTACTTTAAATATTATTTTGGGTTTGAATGATGTAATAAGGCCATAAGGCCCAGTTGGATTTTCTTTATTTACATTTATTTTTATTTGATTATGATACAATTTATTTTTGATTAAAGTTAAGTAAATTTATTTCTTTTAAAATAATAAACCCTAAAAATTATTTTGTCACCTTATTTAAGTTGGATTTTCAAAATTTATTAAATGGGTTCCAATTTAAGCCCAACCCAAAACAATGTTTCCTAAAATTTACAATTTTTCTCTAAGTAACCAAGAATTTGAAAACCGGTTTACTTAAGAAACATACCAGATCCGGTTCAGGCTCGTGGGCCGGGTGTGGGGTGTTTCAGTCGCGATCGTCTGGTGGGGCTCGATCCACACCACCAGTTTCATACTGCGAAGCGCGGCAGAGCCATCCTCAGATCCCCATCTTCTTACAGTATGTTTTGTAAATAAAAAATAAAAATAATAAATAAAAAAACTTGGTGGGCCACAAAAGGTTGAAAGGGTATTTTATAATTCACCTTAGCAAAAGTTGAATTATGTATGCTATTATGAAATGCACGGTGTTTGAAATGCATAGTTATAGCCCGATGACCCATTTGGTAAAAGATTGTATTTTTTTTTTGATAAACACGGCCTGCGTGTCGTGCCTTACTACTATTCTCTTGTATTTCTCTTCTCATCTTACTCCCTCGTATGTAAAACGAGTTTCTGCATATTGTAATTTGCAAGAGTTGCTCTGGGCTAGACGAGAAGGAAGATGGGACAACTAGTGTGGACCGATAGCTTGTGAAACGGCTTACACCTCTAGGTTTCCTTTTGGTTCTCCCATTGGCTTGGGTTGAACCACCTTAGTTTATGGGGTATAACTATTGCATTTATTAATTGCTTTATTTATTCATATATGAGATGCTATGGATGTCTAAAGCATGCCATTTTTAAATATATTAAAATTTGATAATAATAAACCCCATTAATTGATGAGATCAATTAAAAGACTAAATGGACTAAAGTAGACCATAATTGGTGAGATGCAACAACCTTAATAAAATCCCTCTATTAAAATATTAAGTCAACATGGCCTTCCAATTTTGCCCTCGTTAAGGCCTCGATCAATACTATGTAGGTTACCGCTTAAGCCCAAGTACTAGTATTTATCTTGGTTAAATGCGAAGAATAAACAAGTGATATTCGCTGGTTAAAATTTGGCTAATGACTTAACTAGGTTACTCTAATAGGATTAGAAACCTAGAGACAAGTAAATTGGATATATCATAAGATGATTAGAACAAGAGTTAAAATCCAAATTTATGAATATGTTTTGGTTATTTATAATTTTTCATTCTCTTATTTATCAATCTAACAAAGTTGTTTTTCTTGCTGTGGTGCTTACTTTGTGAATTGATTAATTTAATTGTCCAACTATATAAGTTGAATTTGAAAAATTAAAAAATCTAACTTGAATGGATAAAAATTGGGGAATAACAATTAAAAAGAAGTTAAAAATAGGTAAACTTGATTTTTTTTTTGTTCTTTTTTACTTATTTTAACAAAAAATTAAAAAAATTCACTATGCTGCTCTTTTTTACCTTTTGAATTTTGTAATATTATTTTTCATTACTTTTTATTTTCTTTCTAATTTTTACTACATTTTGTTAATAACTATTGTAAATCATGTCTTTGTTTAAAGATACTTAAATTTACAATCGGAGATTTAATTGGTTGGACCTCTGGACCAATTTTTTCAACTACAGTGTATATATATTATATAGGAAATATTCAGCTTGTTTGTTAGGTAGAGTACAATTTGTCAATGTTTAGCTTTTTATATATATATATATATATATATATATATATATATATATATATATATATATATATAGAAATATTCAGCTTGTTTGTTAGGTAGAGTACAATTTGTCAATGTTTTCTTCGCCCTATCATCCAGGTCTATTGACTTTTATAGCAATTAAATGACGATTGTAAGCCACCTATATAACATGATCGCACGAAGGTTATATTTTTATTATTTTCTTGGTACCGAGATATGATTTTATTATTTTAAAAGATGAAAATAAAAATTAAAATGAAAACTAAAAATAACGAAAAGAAAAGGACTCAAAGGTCCTCGTCATCTGCTAGGTCGTGAGGTGGTGGCGGCGAAGAGATGTGAAAGTGATGACAAATCTACTGAAGAGTGGTATCGATGCCGTCAAATCGTCGAGCAGTGTCATTGAATTACTGAGTACAGTAATGCTCGAACTGAGTGAGGCGTGCAGGAATGTCTGAAAGTGAAGCTGCTACATGGGTGGGACGATGGCTCGGTAGTGGTGCCTACTATGGTGGTGGGACATCGTCAGTAATGTCCTCAGGATCCTCCTCATCGGTGGGAAGGGCTAGTCGGTATTGAGGAGGATCAGTTCCACGTCGACGTTTGATCATCCTTATATGTAGAATTGTTTTGATGCCCTGGGGTACCATCTGCCCGATCAGTGTGAGGGAAGAGACCTGAGTGTCGGTGTTGAGGAGGCCGAAGTGTCGAGCTAGGCGTGTTATGTAGGGGCCCATAGATATGACCCCTTTCCTATGTTGCTATGTCTGATGTTGAATGGCGTAGGCTATGAAATATGCTAAGTCAAAGACGTACCCATTCGCCATGCACCATAGGTAATAGACGTCGTGAGTGTTGATGACGCCGGTGCTCTCTTGCCGGCCTGTCAGAGTACATGCTAAAATAGCATGTATGTACCTCAAAGATGGGGGCAGGGCTATTGCTTTGGAGCGGCTGGGGTCGTAGACATGGCTAGCAGGAGCTATGTTGTACCAGCAGCTCGTGGAAGTGACATGAATATGACGATGCAATTCTGAGAGATCATTCTCTTCTACGAAGTCATCTGTAAAAAGTCCCAATGCAGCTCCGAATTGTGGGATGTTCATCTCTCGTATAATTCTTCCTAGATGGAATTGGATTGTTCCTGGATCGTCATGATGCGTCATCACCGTCTGGAGGTGGAATGTAGAGCGGAGCTCCAAAGTAAGCTCCAAGTATGTAGGCTCGATAATGGTAAAAAATTGATCCCACGCATCGATGGTAAGTTGGGCTTGTACATCGATGGACCTGCTCTAAAGTGGCCCAATCAATGCATCTACCGGTGCCGAGAGGTCATGCCCATAATATCTTATAGCGGTCCTCTTGGGCTCATTGAGGAAATTGGAGGAACGAGTAGCGCACTTCGGCGGATGCGCTAGCGAAGGACGAACCGGGTCCCTTTCGTTTTTTAGAAGTAGGGGCTGAGGTTCGCTTTCCTCGTGATGACGACATTGTACCTGAAAATAGTTAATATTCAAGTAATTTTTTCTACCGAGATAAATGACGTATTTCGATCAATATTCAAACTACTCAAAGTCTAATTTCATAATACAATAGGTCAATCATTAAGAGCAATCATTTGGAATACATCCATCTAATTCTAACTAATTCTGACAAAGGGTACATGAATAAGGCAATCCAATAATATAAAACTACTTATAAAAAATATAAATAAAAAAACTACTTATTAAAAAAATAAACTTAACTAAATGAAGTTTTAATTAGAAATAGTTAAATGGATAGAAATGTATAAATAATACGTAACCAGTAGTGTGTTTTGAGCGTGGTGGCGAGGTTGAACCAGGAGGCGGAGCACGGGCGTGTAACGGCAGGGCACGGGCATGTGCTGTAAGAATTCTGGGTAACACGGCTGTAGGGCACCTTTGAGCGGGCGTGGATGCTTATTAGCATGGGCGTGGTTGCGGTTTCTATGTGTTTGTAAAAGAAAGAGAGGTGAGAGAGTGATGGGAGACAATGATGGTGGGTTTGGTTGATGGTGGCCGGGGTGGGGGTAGGTATTTTGAAAGAAAATGGTTTAGGGCTGGGGATTTTGGGGAAGATGAATGTCATGTTCTTTAAATAGGGGTGAGGGCACGGGTACTTGCCACGCCCGTGCTCGACTTATTCAGCCTATGTTTTTCGTAATTTTTGAAGTTTGGGCGCGTTCAGGGTGTTTGGTCACGCCCGTAGTTAAGGTGCCACGCCCGTGCTCATTAAGTCAGTGTCTTCACATGGTTGTGTAGTACGAGCGTGTCTTGCCCGTGTTTGGTAAGTCAGTATAGTCCACGGGGACAAGGCACGGGCGTGTCCTATGCCTGTGCTGGTTACTCAAGATGGCCACGGCTGCATCATACAGCCGTGAGACTATTATCGCAGCCCGTGTTGGGGAAAATTTTTCTTCTTTGTCACGTACGGCTACTAGCACACTAGTGTCTCGTTCCATGGAGTCCATACGGCCATGTGTATGCTCGTGTATAAGGCCGTATGGTAGGAAAACCTGCACTCATTAGATTGGCTAGTTTGGAATTTAGATGCTAAAAAATTAAAAATATAATGTTACTGAAGTTAATGCTCGGGTTGCCTCCCGAGAAGTGCTCATTTAAATTCTTAAGCTAGACTGACTCTGCTTTCATTTCTAAACGCCTGTACATGGAGCCGAAGCTCCTCTCTCATACCCCTAAAATCATCTCCATTATAAATTTTCAGTCGCTGACCATTTACCTTGAATGTGCCACGAGACGGATGAGTTACCTCGATTGTGCCACAAGGAAAAATAGTTTTGACCATGTATGGACCTGACCATCTTGATTTCAGTTTCCCAAGGAACAGTTTGAGCCTTGAATTGTAAAGTAAGACCAGGTCTCCCACTTCGAAGTGCTTTGATTGTTTTAAATGGGCATCATGGCGTCGCTTTGTTGCCTCTTTATATAGTCATGAGTTTTCATAGGCATCAGCTCACCATTCGTCTAGTTTGTTTATCTGCGTCATCCTTTTCTCACCTGCAGTTTTAATATCGTAATTTAAGAATTTTATTGCCCAAAAAGCTTTGTGTTCTAACTCGAATGGTAGATGACAACTTTTCTCGTAGACAAGTTTGTACGGGGATGTTCCTAGAGGGTTTTAAATGCTATTCTGTAGGCCCATAAGGCATCATATACTTTTAATGCCCAATCATTTCTGTTTGAATCAACCGTTTTTTCTAAGATGCGCTTAAGTTCTCTATTTGCCACTTATACTTGCCCACTGGTTTGAGGGTGATATGGGGCAGCTATCCTGTGGTATATTCCATATTTTTTTAAGACTTTCTCAAATTGAGTATTACAAAAATGGGTACCTCTATCACTGATAATTGCTTTAGGTGTTCCAAATCGATAGAATAGTTTCTTAAGAAACTTAACTATTACTCTGGCATCATTGGTAGGTAAAGCTTCGGCTTCTACCCATTTTGACATGTAATCTACTACTACTAAGATATATTTATTTCCGAATGAACTAGGGAATGGACCCATAAAATCAATACCCCATACATCGAATATTTTACATGATAGCATATATGTTTGAGGCATTTCATCGCGTTTAAAAATATTACCTGTTTTTTGGCATTTATCACATGAAGTGACATACTTGTTGGCATCTTTAAATAGAGTGGGCCAATAAAAACCTGATTTGAGTATTTTATGTGCTGTTTTAATCTTGCTGTAATGTCCTCCTGAAGGTCTTGCATGGCAATGTTCTAAGATTTTGATTACTTTTACCGTTGTAACGCATCTTCGAATTACCTGATCTGTACATATACGAAAAAGAAAGGGGTCTTCTCAAAAGTAGTTTTTTACATCGACAAAGAATCACTTCTTTTGATGATGTGTTAACCTTTTTGGTAAGATGTTAGCAGCTAAAAATTCGCAATATCTGCAAACCAAGGTACCTCTGAGCTGGTTATGGAGAAGAGTTGTTCTTCAGGGAATGAGTCGTTTATCTCTATCTCGTCAATTTCCTTGTTATGTGGGTTTTCAAGCCTAGATAGATGATCTGCTGCAAGATTTTCAGCTCCTTTCTTATCTTGAATTCCCAAATCAAATTCCTGTAAAAGTAAAATCCACCTTATGAGTCGAGGTTTTGCATCGGGTTTAGTTAAAAGATAGCGAAGAGCTGAATGGTCATTGTAGAAAACAACTTTAGATAATATTAAATATTATCTAAATTTATCAAATGTGAAAACCACAGCAAGTAATTCTTTTTCTATAGTAGTGTAATTTTCTTGTGCGGCCGTTAATGTCTTACTGGCGTAATAGATTGGCAGGAAGTGTTTGTCTCTTCGCTGTCCTAAAACTGCACCTACTGCAAAATCACTTGCATCACATATTAGTTCAAAAGGTAGATTCCAGTCAGGGGCAATTATAATTGGGGTATTTATCAATTTCTCCTTAAGGATACTAAATGCATCTAAACATTCCTGATCAAAATTGAAAGGTACATATTTTTCTAGCAATTTCGTTAAAGGCTTAGCTATTTTAGAAAAATCTTTAATAAATCTTCTATAAAATCCTACATGTCCTGAAAAGCTTCTAATAGCCTTAACTGAGCTAGGAGAGGGGTAATTTTTCTATGGTTTTGACTTTTGCTTTATCTACCCTAAACCCTAAACCCTAAACCCGATGAGGTCGACGAGATAAATTTGAATACATCTTCATCTAGACATACGAAAGAAGAGAGCATTGAAATCAACGACGAATTAAAACAAAAGCCCTCTATTGATGAGCCGCCCAAATTAGAATTAAAATAGCTGCCGAAACACTTAGAATATGCATTCCTCGGGGACAATTCTACGCTACCGATAATTATCTTTTCAGAACTAGAACCCAAGGAGAAAGATGAGTTGCTACAGGTACTAAGGAAACATAAAAGAGCCATAGCTTGGAAAATTTCTGACATTAAGGGAATAAGCCCATTGTTTTGTACCCACAAAATTTTAATGGAAGATGAGTACAAGCCATGTGTGCAACCTTAAAGACGATTGAATCCCAATGTGAAAGAAGTTGTGAAAGCTGAGGTAATTAAACTTCTAGATGCCAAAATAATTTATCCTATTTTTGACAGCAATTGGGTAAGTCCTATGCAGGTTGTTTCAAAGAAAGGAGGCATGGCTGTGGTAGCCAACGAGAATAATGAACTAATTCCAACCAGAACAGTCATAGGTTGGAGAGTATGCATTGATTACAGAAAGTTGAACGACGCCACTAGGAAAGATCACTTTCCTCTGCCCTTCATTGATCAGATGTTAGAAAGGTTATCTGGGCATATATACTATTGCTTTCTAGATGGACTCTCCGGCTATTTTGAAATCCCAATAGCACTTGAAGATCAAGAAAAAGACAACATTCACATGTCCATACGGTACGTTTGCTTATCGTAGAATGCCTTTTGGATTATGTAATGCTCCTGCTACTTTTTAGCATTGTTTAGGGTTTAGGATTTAGGGTTTGAGGGTATAGGGTTTGGGTGTTTGTGGTTTAGGGCTTAAGGTTTATGGGTTTGAAGGTATATGGTTTAGATGTTTAGGGTTTAGGGTTTTAGGGTTTAGGATTTAGGGTTTATAGTTTAAGGCTTGGGGTTTAGCGCTTGGGGTTTAGGGTTTAAGGCTTGGGGCTTAGGGCTTAGGGCTTAGGGCTTAGGGCTTAGGGCTAGGGGCTTGGGGCTTGGGGCTTGGGGCTTGGGGCTTAAGCCACATTAGATATTGTAAAAAGGGTTTTTTTTTTCCATTTTCTTTTGGCTACGCACACAGAAACAAAATCAAAAGCAATAAAAATTCGAATCCTTTGGAGGTGATTTCCAATTTTAATTCCTTTAAAATTTTCAATTCTATTCTGTCAGTTGATGATTTATTTTCTTTGCTTCTCTAATTTTCACATGTGAAAGTAGAATAGAGGGGAGAGAATTACCTTTACCTTATATCGAAGCCCGTTTTCTTCGTGGCAATCGAATTAAAATGGGAATTTCGAAGTCGGGGTTGGTAACTTTCGAAGCCGAACTCTAAAAGTGCCATCAGGTTCCACCAGTCGCCGTTCATGGTTACGAAAGGGTATCCGATTGGAGTGTTCTTAGGAGTCGGTTGATAAAGGGATTAGGAGAGTGTTTAGGTTTTTTTTCTCCCTATTTTAAGTGGCTGGGTAACTAGGTCTTCTTTTAGTTTTATTAAGATATATGAAACGACACCGTTTAGGGCTTGTTTCAGTGGCTCTAAAACTGTGCCGTATAGGCCACGGCCGAATCCGACCCGAAAACCCTCAGGATCTGCGCGTCTCTTCGGTGAAGGAATATTTGCTCAATTAGTCCCTCTTTTTCATGCCGCTATTCGATTAGAGCAGTTGTATATTTTCTTTATTTTTAATTCTTTCTCAGGGATTTGTGTGCCATTTCAATTTAATCCAATCTGTGTGCTGCGTTCTAGATATTGGAATATTTGCTAGTTTGGTCCCTTATTTTTTATACGAAGCTTAATTTGATTCTCGATTTTGTTTAAATAATTTTGTCTACTTATGAAATAGCCTTCTGATTTTATTTTCATTTCGATTAAGTTTTAATTTTTGTTTATAATTCTTGTAACCTTTTTATAGTATTAAATTTATTTATTATTCAAGCTATTTTAATAAAATTGTTTTGAAATCTATTCTACAATGTTTTAATTTGTTTTATTTTCCACTTATATGTATTTTGTTTATATTTATTGTATAAATTTTTAATTCCAAAATCATATTATGTATTTCTTTGATGACTTATATAAATATTCAATTCGAATATTCTTATATGTTATTAATTTATACATACATCCATATAATTAGTATTAAAATTATTTTATTTTATGTACGTATTGTTGATTTCATAATATTCTATATGTATATTCCCTTTTAAATTTAGTATACATAATTTATTTTTTTAGAGACCATATTTTATTGTATATTTTCATTCATTTCAAATACTTTTATATGTTGCTATCCATATATATACATTTTTATAATAAACTTTTCATCTCATGTATATTATTTACTTAAGTTAATATACATTATATCTTTTTGTTTTTTCTACATACTTAATGTTCATTTTGAAATTTCTTTATATATTATTATTTAATCTACGATTTTGTTCTCCTTTTGTCTTATTGATTTTTAAATTGTCACATATACCATTTGTTCAAATTATTATATATATATATATATCATTTGTTTATTTGTTTTAAAGCTTGCTATATGTTAGTTGTATTAATTTGCTTGCCATTGTATATGCCCTAATTCATTCCCTTCAAATTTCATATTATGATTATTCATTAGTATAATATTTTATTCATGTATATTATTCAATGTTTTTAATTTTATTTTTTTACATTATCGCATTGAGATCCAAATTTTAACATTTTAATTGATATTAGTCGTTTCATTGTTATTCCAAATAAGCTAAACAAATGCATTTTGAGTCCATTTTATAATTGCTTAGTAAAATTTTCAAAATAAGGCAATATTTCGTGTTTAGAAATTCGAGAAATCGTGCCCTATCGTACTGGATTTCGGTTTTTCGTTTGACCAAATAACCACATATCCTTTTAAAATTTTGGTCCATGTTTTCTAAAAAATAAGGCAGTGTTTCGTGTTTGAAAATCTGAGAAATCATACCCTATTGTGCTGGGTTTCGGTTTTTCGTTTGTCCAAATAATCGAATATCCTTATAAAAATTTCAATGCATGAACTTTGGAAATCATGAGAGGATCTTGGCATCGAGGGTTTGAAACATCATATCCTATCATGCTGGATGTGATATTTTATTCCTCCAGAACAAGAGAATCTTAATATTCAAACTCGAGTATCTTCAAATGGGTCAAAGAAGGTCATAATTTAAAAATCTTTTTAAATTTTCAACATAAGGACATTAATTAATCAATTTGGTACCAATTTTATGTAATACCTCTCACCCGTATCCAACACCAGAATAGGGTCTGAGGTATTATCGGAATTAAAATTCACAATCATACAAAACCAAGGTTACCAAATTTAGCCCAAAATTTAAAACTTTTCAGACACATGCATTTGACATTGTCATCTATTTAATCACTTATACTATGGACAAATAGGCTTACGAGCCAAAATCATTATAAGCCACATCTCATGGCTGTAATTAACAAATCAATATAAGCTAATACATTTGGCTAATCACAACAACATCTGTCATAGAAAAACTAAATCCTTATACATGCCAATACTCCTAGAATAATGGCTCGATAGTGTGATGCTGCCTCCGACGATCTCCAACCCTGAGCTGACCTAACAAATATCTCAAAATATACAAATCATTTGTTTTCTATTTTTCTTTTATATGAAAATAGACTCAATAAGCTTTAAATCAATATCTCATCCAACTTATAATTCAATTTCTACTATTTTTGGTGATTTTTCAAATTTACGTCATCAAGCTCGCTTTAAGCAAAGCGGTTCTATTGTAAATGTTTGCTCTTTTTCACTTTAGTTGTGTTCTTCACTTGCTTATACCAATCTTTCCAATCTCCGATTACATATTGAACATATTGTTCATACATACATTTGCCACATTTCTCAATTGGTCACATTCACACTTGCACTTATTCATAACATGATCATTTTCAATTACACTTAGTTAATTTTTCATTGAACTCATCGTAATGATAACAGATACATGGTGGCCTACACATGGTACCACCCTTGTAGCCGAAGCTATCTGGTACATATAGTAGCCTGCACTTAGTACTATACATGTGACCAAAACCATTTCATAACTCTCTTGTACACATAATTGAGCTCAACATTAACAATCACTCAATCTCTTTCATTTGATTCACTCCTTTTTGTATTACTTATTATCAAATTAGGAAACGTCTTACGAATTTGAGTACGTCGTTGCTCAGTGCCTCGTTTCACAACTCAGTATGGTTTTCCTCATTGAAATACCATACCTACATTTCATAACTCGGTATGGAAACACCATACCTACATTTCTTAACTCAGTATGGTTAATACCATACCTACATTTCACAACTCAGTATGGATGATACCATACCTACATTTCATATCTCAGTATGGATGATACCATACCTACATTTCATAACTCAGTATGGATGATACCATACCTACATCTCATAACTCAGTATGGATGATACCATACCTACATTTCACACTTTGCCATGGATTAACCATGGTCTTATCCGTCAATTCATCACATGTCACGATACGAACGTACTCAATTCTGCGTTTTTCCTAATTTGAATTACCGCATTTATTCTTCCATTTTATCATAATTTTCACAATCCCACAACAAGTTCATATTTAACAACGCATTATATCATTCAATCATTCACTAATAAACATGTAAACTCAACCATATGAACTTACTTGCTGAAATCTCGTCAGGTACAGCTGTGTAGCAACTCATACAACCCATGTAATATTAATTTAAAATTCAATTCATTTAACATTAATTTTTCCATTCAATTTCACATAACATAACCAATATCACATTTTCCATATCATACATCAACTTCTCCTAAACATATTAAATCATACAATTTATGCCATATCAATAGAAAATTACAATTCAAGCACGATGTTACATTATTATTCACACACGAACTTACCTCGAATGCCGAAACGACCATTTTACCAACTTTCTCGATTTTCGATTTTCCTCCAGTTCTAGGTCCAAATCTCATTTTTCGGGATCTAAAACATCACATTTCACTTAGTCTATTAATATACTGCTCAAAACAGTCCCTAACTCAAACTTTAGCAAAATTACAATTTTGCCCCTAAACTTTTGCATAATTACGATTTTGCCCCTAGGCTCGAAAATTAAACTTTATTCCTTTTTCTTATGTTTTATGACATGCTGGACATTTTTCCCTTCTATAGCAACTTCAAATTCTTACTATAACACATACTTATGAACAATAACAACTTTTACCGATTAACTCGTTTTACTCGTTTTCACCAAAAATCATTTAGCAAACATCGCTCTCCTAACCTCAAACATCCATATTCTACCATTAGATATCAAAATACATGCTTATCTAGCATGGGTATATTTTAAAACTTTGATTACACTTCAAATTAATGGTAGAAATAGACAAATTAAGCTTTGAGGATCTCAAAAATATGAAAATCATTAACAACGGGACAAAAACTGTACCTATATAAGCCATAGAAGCTTGGCCGAATGGAGCTCACCCATGGCTGCAATTTTTCTTCTCACATTCGGCTGGAGAAGAAGGAAAGAATGATATTTTTTTTTACTATTTTTGTCTTATTACCATTTAGCTTAACTTCCAAATTTGCCCTTTTTCTTTTCAACTAACTTCAAAAATACCAAACAAATATCTTCATCAACTTATAAGTGGACTAATTTCTTCATAAGGACCTTCACTTTAAAAACCCATCACAATCACACCCTTTATCATCTGGAACATACACTTCGCCCCTATAACAATTTAATCCTACTAACCAAATTAAACACTTTTTCGATAAAATTTCTCAACGAAGTTTCCACACAACAATTTAATCATATTATAGACCTCAAATTGATAATCCAAGCTATTTCATACTTAAAGATTCTTGGACCTCATATTTTGCAACTTATTGCAATTTAATCCCAATAATAAAATTGGGCACTTTATCGATAAAAATTACTTAACAAAATTTGCACACCATCACCCAACATGTCATAGACTCTAAAACATTCATAAATTAAATATTTTTACTTCGAGTTTGTGGTCTTGAAACCACTATTCCGACTAAGCCCTATTTTCGGCTATTACATTTTAGGCGTTGCGAGGGTGCTAATCCTTCCTCGCACGTAACCGACTTCCGAACCCGTTCTTTTGAATTTCGTAGACCAAAATAAATATTTTAATAAAAATAAATTGTTTTATAGGTGAGCCGATCACACCTAAATAAAAAGGATTTGTGGCGACTCTATCTATCATTTTAAAGTCGATCCCCGTTTTTCAAACTCGAATAAAAAAAGGGTTTTGACATGGCCTTTTCGGTTTTATGTTATTACTATTAACTATTAACTATTAACAAATCTGTAATGATGCGACGGTGGTATTTACAATTTCTAGTAAGAGTTAACTGGCTAGTGGAACAAGGGTTGTTCTGGTATGAAACCTCAAGGATTAAAATCCTAAAAACACGATTCTGTTGATAAAAGTTATCAAATCGTGAGATTTTATTTGACAGGGGTACGCGATTCGTACCGTGAGGCTCTGATCCACACCCCTGGTCCATACCGCGGGGGCGCGACCAGAGCCGTCCTCAGATCCCCATCTTCTTACAGTATGTTTTGTAAATAAAAATAATAAATAAAAAAACTTGATGGGCCATAAAAGGTTGAAAGGATATTTTATAAGTCACCTTAGCAAAAGTTGAATTATGTATGCTATTTATGACATGCACGGTGTTTGAAATGCATAGTTATAGCCCGATGACTCATTTGATAAAAGGTTGTATTTTTTTTTTATAAATACGGCCTGCATGTCGTACCTTACTACTATTCTCTTGTATTTCTCTTCTCATCTTACTCCCTCGTATGTAAAACGAGTTTCTGCATATTGTAATTTGCAAGAGTTGCTCTGGGCTAGACGAGAAGGAAGATGGGACAACTAGTGTGGACCGATAGCTTGTGAAACGGCTTACACCTCTAGGTTTCCTTTTGGTTCTCCCATTGGCTTGGGGTGAACCACCTTAGTTTATGGGCTATAACTATTGCATTTATTTATTGCTTTATTTATTCATATATGAGATGCTATGGATGTCTAAAGCATGCCATTTTTAAATATATTAAAATTTGATAATAATAAACCCCATTAATTGATGAGATCAATTAAAAGACTAAATGGACTAAAGTAGACCATAATTGGTGAGATGCAACAACCTTAATAAAATCCCTCTATTAAAATATTAAGTCAACATGGCCTTCCAATTTTGCCCTCGTTAAGGCCTCGATCAATACTATGTAGGTTCTGCCAAAGCGAAGTACTAGTATTTATCTTGGTTAAATGCGAAGAATAAACAAGTGATATTCGCTGGTTAAAATTTGGCTAATGACTTAACTAGGTTACTCTAATAGGATTAGAAACCTAGAGACAAGTAAATTGGATATATCATAAGATGATTAGAACAAGAGTTAAAATCCAAATTTATGAATATGTTTTGGTTATTTATAATTTTTCATTCTCTTATTTATCAATCTAACAAAGTTGTTTTTCTTGCTGTGGTGCTTACTTTGTGAATTGATTAATTTAATTGTCCAACTATATAAGTTGAATTTGAAAAATTAAAAAATCTAACTTGAATGGATAAAAAATGGGGAATAACAATTAAAAAGAAGTTAAAAATAGGTAAACTTGATTTTTTTTTTGTTCTTTTTTACTTATTTTAACAAAAAATTAAAAAAATTCACTATGCTGCTCTTTTTTATCTTTTGAATTTTGTAATATTATTTTTCATTACTTTTTATTTTCTTTCTAATTTTTACTACATTTTGTTAATAACTATTGTAAATCATGTCTTTGTTTAAAGATACTTAAATTTACAATCGGAGATTTACTTGGTTGGACCTCTGGACCAATTTTTTCAACTACAGTGTATATATATTATATAAGAAATATTCAGCTTGTTTGTTAGGTAGAGTACAATTTGTCAATGTTTAGCTTTTTATATATATATTACATAGGAAATATTCAGCTTGTTTGTTAGGTAGAGTACAATTTGTCAATGTTTTCTTCGCCCTATCATCCAGGTCTATTGACTTTTATAGCAATTAAATGACGATTGTAAGCCACCTATATGACATGATCGCACGAAGGTTATATTTTTATTATTTTCTTGGTACCGAGATATGATTTTAAAAGTTATTTTTATTATTTTCTTAGTCTACCTTTTTGGATAATTTATGATTGAATTTTTTATTTTATTAAATATTTATTATCATTCTAGATATATCGTACTTAAATAACATGTCATAATATTTTATTAGTACTGAAGCTGAAACTTGTATTGTGTCAGATGGAGCTTATCTTTTACCACTTATGATAAGTATTTTTTATTTTCTTCCCGAATTGTATACTCACATTTATGAAATGGATTAGTGACTTTCTTTTAACCGAATTTATTTATATAAATATTTTTTAAATAAAAGTACATTACATAGAACATTCAAATTTATGAATATGCAACCTCATATCTTACTACAAGCTCTATGTTTTATTATAATATTTCATCCTTCCATGGTAAATATATACATATTTACAGTTGAGGAACTTGGAGAGAACTGCTCTTTAACAGAAACCTAATTAGCTTGCAGGCTAGAACCTTGTGCAGAACCTTTTTGAGAACAACAAGGATGACCACAAGAGGACAAATTTCTTGATTGGGTGGATGATATTAATGGACGTTGGTTGGGAAGAAATCATAATATTTCTTAGCTACTGTTCATACTGCTTGTTTGGGACTTCCAGCTTCTAGTTGCTCTACTTTTGAGTTGTGGCACAAACGTAAAGATACCAAGTAAGACCATGTCAAGACATGGCAATGGTAAGTTCCCAAGGGAACCCACAAGGAAAACTTCTTGTAAGTCCATGTCAAGACATGGCATCGATATTAAGTTGAGAGATTCCATGTAAGACTATATTAATGATATAGCATTGGTATTGAGATACATGTGAGGAGAGATTCAGCATCCTTTGTTATTCATAGTAATTCATCGGGCAAAAAAGGAAAGAGTGAATGATAAAGTAAGAAAGTTAAGTAAGTAAAGCTATTATCAAGATATACTAGTTAAAGTTAATTAAGAATAGTATTCATGTTATGAATGATGAAGTTGAGATTTTACTTATCATAGTAAAGTATACTGATCTATGTGGACAAGTGTTACAGGTACCTTGTTTACCTCATAAGCAAGAGACTAGTAAGTATCATGAGATATGTAAGAATCTTTAAGAGTAAGTAAGCTCAAGCACATGAGTTTTGAGATGCTTTTGTTTATGATGAATGAGTTATTTTAAGAAAATATATGGTTATGAGCATTACATGCAAACTTACTAAGCTAAGTGCTAAAGTTTTTAATTCTTCCTTTCCATGTAGTCCCGCCAAGCTAACTTGTGGATCATTGACGTCGGAGGTTAGAGCATACTATCAATAGCTATTTTAGTATAGCCATGTTGTTTATATTAAGTATGGCATGTATAGGAAGCATTTCATTTTGAAATTGTCTTAAAAGGGGCCAAAGTATGGGCTATCAAGTTTTATTATTCTTTTGTATATGGCTAAAGAGATTGGCTAAGTTTGACTAAGTATGTATGTATATTAATATCAATGAAGTATGCATCTTTGTTATTGTTAAACGAAGTATTTGAATTGTTGATTTTGGTTGGGAATTGATCTTGGTTTCAGGGTGGTAATTGGCTTGGTAAATAACCTCTAAGTGCCGACAAGGATAGACACACGGGCACGTGTCTAGGCCGTGTGTTCCCTGCTTGTTAGTGTCTTAAGTTAGAATAAACCACGGGCTAACTCCACGGCCGTTTGTATAGGCCATGTGTGATACACAGTTAGCACATGGGCGTGTGATCCAAGTCGTGCGAATAAGTCAGTATGTCATGGTTTGGCACACGGTCTATGGCCACGGGCGTGTCAATGCCGTGTGTAAATTAGTAAAATCCATCACGGGTGAAAGACATGGGCATATTGTAACATCCCGAAATTGGGCCTAGTAGGATTGGGCCCAATGGGCCTTGGGAGCAGTGGCGTGTAAATTTTTTGGAGAACAAGAGAATGGCTTTAGTGCAAGTTGGACTTCTTAGGTGAGTGATTTTGGAAGGTTAGAGGGCTTCTATGAAGTCCCGGGATCAAACTTGGGCTTAGGAAAAATTTTGGTTTTAAGTGAATAAAACCCTGGGAGTTAGTGGGTAGGCTTTAAGAATAAAATATGAAGGAAAATGACACAAGTGGAGTGTGTGGTTTAATGGAAAAGTGACGCTACTTAGAGACAAGGGGGTAATGCCACAAGGAAGAAAGGAGGTCCAAGGTTCAAGTCTTGGCTCTTGCATTTTGGTTTTCTTTTTACATGGACCTTAGAATTTGGCTACAGATTTATATTTAGTTGCGCATGGTTTTAGACACAAGAGGAGCTTGTGTCCAAGTGCTTAGCGGCGTGGATTATGCTACAGGGGAGCCTGGGTTCGAATCTCAGGGCAAGCAAGGGAGTATTTATTTTGTGAATTGGACGGCAAGAGTTTGAGTTGGATTTAAACTCTACTGGCGAAGGGATCCCACATCGGAAAGATACAAAGCAGGAAAGTGATAAGCTAACTATATATAGAGCTATCTATGATGGGAGGAAGCACACCTTGGAGGGCGTTTGGGCACAGGAGTGGTTGGAGCGCGGATTAGCACCAGATTCCTATCAGGTGTGTACTTCTCTACTCTAACTGTAGAGCGGCAAATGCCGAAATGTCGGTCATACGACGATAGTAGCCACACGAGCGTGCGAGCGCACGTGTGGGGGCTTCGACGCGATAGTTAAGGCCATCAGTAGTGTTCTTGTGGGTTGTGGCTGCTTGGGCCACGATGGGCCGAAGTGGGCCCAATGGGCCCGTAGGCCCATATGAGTAAATTATGTGATTATGTAGTATATATTGGACTAGACTAGGTGAATCTCATATACGTGGCTAGATTAAGTGCTAGATGGGCCGAAATTGGGTTTTAGGCCCAAACGACCGGAAATGGTAGCCGAGTCGCTCGGGGCGACATTGGACCTTCGGAGAGGCCATTGCAGGTGCGAAATTACTGAAATACCCTTGGCAGGGTAAATTACCAAAGTACCCCTAGAAGGTAAATTACGAAAATACCCTTGGTAGGTAAAATTACGGTTATACCCTTAGAGGTTGATTAGCTTGATTATGTTGCAAGTTGTTATTTGATTATGATGGTAATGCATTTCATACGTTATATATGGTATATGTTTTGCATACATGACATACTGCATACACGAGTTATTATGTCATATTGCATGGGTTTGGGATATGGTATTGATGAAAGGGGAAGTGTTTATCGGTGACTTTGTCATACTATTTCGATGGCTCGGTGCCTTATTGTATATCGGTGACTTGGTCACATATTTATCGGTGGCTAGACCACATTATATCGACTTTGAGCAGCATGACTGTCAGCATGGCTGCCAAAGAGGTGTGTAGAGGATGGAGGGTTGATTGTAGAAATCCCCACAAGTGTGTTGAGGATAGATATATGGAGCGAAGTGTAGAGGATAGATCATTAGGTTGGGTTGGGTTGGGTTGCATTGCACTCATTATTGATATGCCATGATATTAGGGCTAAGGCCCAATATAGTTCTGTGGGCTTAGGCCCAGTTATCGTTGTAAGGGGAATTGCACACTGAGTTTTCGTAAACTACCCCCTCTTTTTATATGTTTCAGGTAATCCCTAGTTGCGGATTTGGAGCTAAGGTGGACTTCGAGGTGGCCATGTAGTGCTTCTTTCGTAAATTCATTTTCCTTATTTAAATTTTACTTTTAATTTGAGATTTTGTTATGTAATAAGGCCTCTGGGATTTTAATTTGGTTTTTGTTTTAACGCATATATTATCTGTTATGAATTGCTCAACATTAACGAATGGTTCGCAAACTATTAATAATTAAAATCGGGATTTTCTTAGAACTACAAACATTGTGTTCAAAATGTCAACAAAACTTGAAATTTTTAAACAATCGCGAAGTTTCTTTAACAACCTTTCCATGTGACATGCCAGATTTGGTCGTAACGTCTAGGCCGGGTTTGGGGTGTTACACATGTCTTATGGGTACACGGGCGTGTCCCAAACTACATGGGCGTGTAACCCCTGTTTCGAGAGAAAGTTTCTAGTTGAGTTCCAAAAGTTTCCGAACGTAAGTTAAAGGCCTCCTAGGCCCATGATATGTATGATTTGACTAAGAAAGAGAAGTTTTTTATTCGAAACAAAGTTATTATAGCCCGTAAGTACGTGTTTAAGAAAGTTCAAGCATAGTAATGTCTCGTATCTGGTCTCTTTCTCGGAATCGGGTATGGGGTGTTACAACACTGGCATGTGCTTAGGCCGTGTGCTCCTTAAGAGGTTACTGATGTCATAAACAGAATACCCCTAGTTTTCACACACGGGTGAGGACACGGGCGTGTTTAGGCCGTGTGAAGGACACAGGCCATTGACACGGGCATGTATCCGACCGTATGAAAACCCTTGTAGGTTCTAAATAAAAATAAATTCTACACAGGCTAGGGACATAGGCGTGTGTGACCACATGGCCTGCTCACATGGGCGTGTCCCAAGTCACACGGGCGTGTGACCCCTGTTTAGGCAAAAATTTTCAAGGAGTGTAAAAGTTTCCGGTTAAACTTCGAACCTTCCGGATGTATGTTTAAGGCCTCGTAGGCCCGTGAGATGCATGTTATGACTAAGAAAGAAAAGTTTTAAATTGAAATGAAATTTTATAACTCGTTATTACATGTTCAAGCAAGGTCAAGCATGGTAATGCCTCGTATCCGGTCCCGATGTCGGAAACGGGTAAGGGGTGTTACACAACCAAAAAGAAACAGACAGACCCACATGGATAGATTTCAAACAAAGAGTGAAACAGTGGTTCTAAACAAGAAAACTTAGGGTGCTCTCTCTCACGAAACTAGACAATAAAACAACCAAAAGGAAACAGATAGATCCACATCGATAGATTTCGATCACAGAGATAAATAGTGAGTTCTAAACTTGAAAACCAAAAATAATTAACAGGGTTTTTGCTTGCAATTCAAAAACCAAAACCTAAGAAAGGAGAAAGAGAGAAAAAGAAAACAAAAGAGAGACGATGAGGCTAAACCTGATCATGATGTGGGAGGCTTTGGACAAAAATATAGGCCCGAAAAATGAGCTTAGACAAAAAAAATAAGGCCTGTTTAAAAAATGGGCCGTGCCTCGGGTAAGGCATTTTTTGCCCGAGCCCGGCGTGGCCCGAATCTAGTAAAGGACAAAAAAAACCTACTTTTTTTAATATTATGTTCTTCTTGTTTTATCACTATTTTGCTACCATTTTATTATTATATTTCTACTATTTTTTTGTAATTGTTTGGATATTGTATAAAACTTATTTTATTGTTAATTTTGTTATTATTTAAAAGACATTTTGTTAATTTTATTATTATTTTAGAGATATTTGTTTGTTAAATTGCATCTATCTTAGTGTTATTTAAGTATATATATATTTTTAAAAATTTATTTTTAATTTGTTGAGAAATATTTATTTTGATGTTTTTAGTATTTTTGATGTATTATATATTTTTTAAAATTATATAAAAATAATATAAAAATTAATATGGGCGGGCCCGGTCGGGCTCGAGTTTTAACATTTTTATCCGAGTCAGGCTTGGATAAAATTTTAAACCCATTTTTCGGGCCGGGACCTAACAAACGGGCTTAAATTTTTAGTTGAGCCCAAGCCGAACTCGACCTGACCTGACCCATTATCACCTCTAGTTTAGGTTGAGAGAGAGGGGCAGAATCGGCTAATAAATGGGATAGATATGGATTGAAAAGAAATATTTAATGAGTATTTAATTTTTGATTGATGAAAGGAAAGGGATGTGAAAAGGCAGCAAAGAAATAATTTTTTACCGTTAGATTTCATTTATTATCCCAAAAGAGCTTTGAAATCAGATTCCTTTTGTGTTTTATTTTTTCTTTCTTTGTATTGACATTTATTACCGTAATATCTAGAGTTAGAATTTTATATACTATCAATGAAATTTTTTAATTTTATAAATACTTTTTTTTACTACTAAGAGGTATGTGTTATCATTTAGCTCGACGACCAATATTAAAATTTTTAATTAAAATATTAACCTCAATTTTAAATCGCAAATCCTAAATTTTAAAAACCTATAAACGCTAAACTTAAATCTTAAACCGTCAATTTAAGGCGTGCTTATTCGCCCACCACTATGTAGCCCCAAAGGGCAATTATTAGGTTGTATTATTAGGGTTTTTATTTTACTTTTCTACCCAGTGCTTCTTTCGTAAATTCATTTTCCTTATTTAAATTTTACTTTTAATTTGAGATTTTGTTATGTAATAAGGCCTCTGGGATTTTAATTTGGTTTTTGTTTTAACGGATATATTATCTGTTATGAATTGCTCAACATTCGGTTCGCAAACTATTGATAATTAAAATCGGTATTTTCTTAGAACTACAAACATTGTGTTAAAATGTCAACAAAACTTGAAATTTTTAAACAATCGCGAAGTTTCTTTAACAACCTTTCCATGTGACATGTCAGATCCGGTCGTAACGTCTAGGCCGGGTTTGGGGTGTTACACATGTCTTATGGGTGCACGGCGTGTCCCAAACTACACGCAGCGTGTAACCCCATTTCGAGAGAAAGTTTCTAGTTGAGTTCCAAAAGTTTGAGCGTAAGTTAAAGGCCTCTTAGGCCCATTATATATGTGATTTGACTAAGAAAGAGAAGTTTTTATTCAAAAACAAAGTTATTATAGCCCGTAAATGCGTGTTTAAGAAAGTTCAAGCATAGTAATGTCTCGTATCCGGGTCTCGACCTCGGAATCGGGTATGGGGTGTTACAACACCGGGCGTGTGCTTAGGCCGTGTGCTCCTTAAGAGGTTGCTTGATGTCATAAACAGAATACCCTAGTTTTCACACACGGGTGAAGACACGGGCGTGTCTAGGCCGTGTAAAGGACACGGGCCATTGACACGGGCATGTATCCGACCGTGTGAAAACCCTTGTAGGTTCGAAATAAAAATAAATTCTACACAAAGCTAGGGACATAGGCGTGTGTGACCACACGGCTTTGCTCACATGGGCGTGTCCCAAGTCACACACAGCGTGTGACCCTGTTTAGGCAAAAATTTTTAAGGAGTGTAAAAGTTTCCTTAAACTTGAAACCTTCCGGATGTATGTTTAAGGCCTCGTAGGCCCGTGAGATGCATGTTATGACTAAGAAAGAAAAGTTTTAAATTGAAATGAAATTTTATAGCTCGTTATTACATGTTCAAGCAAGGTCAAGCATGGTAATGCCTCGTATCCGGTCCCGATGTCGGAAACAGGTAAGGGGCGTTACACAACCAAAAAGAAATAGACAGACCCACATGGATAGATTTCAAACAAAGAGTGAAACAGTGGTTCTAAACAAGAAAACTTAAGGTGCTCTCTCTCACGAAACTAGACAATAAAACAACCAAAAGAAAACAGATAGATCCAGATCGATAGATTTCGATCACAGAGATAAACAGTGAGTTCTAAACTTGAAAACCAAAAATAATTAACAGGGTTTTTGCTTGCAATTCAAAAACCAAAACCTAAGAAAGGAGAAAGAGAGAAAAAGAAAACAAAAGAGAGACGTTGAGGCTAAACCTGATCATGATGTGGGAGGCTTTGGACAAAAATATAGGCCCAAAAATGAGCTTAAACAAAAAAATAAGGCCTGTTTAAAAAATGGGCCGTGCCTCGGGTAAGGCATTTTTTGCCCGAGCCCGGCGTGGCCCGAATCTAGTAAAGGACAAAAAAAACCTACTTTTTTTAATATTATGTTCTTGTTGTTTTATCACTATTTTGCTACCATTTTATTATTATATTGCTACTATTTTTTTTGTAATTGTTTGGATATTGTATAAAACTTATTTTATTGTTAATTTTGTTATTATTTAAAAGACATTTTGTTAATTTTATTATTATTTTAGAGATATTTGTTTGTTAAATTGCATCTATCTTAGTGTTATTTAAGTATATATATATTTTTAAAAATTTATTTTCAATTTGTTGAGAAATATTTATTTTGATGTTTTTAGTATTTTTGATGTATTATATATTTTTTAAAATAATATAAAAATAATATAAAAATTAATATGGGCGGGCCGTGTCGGGCCCGAGTTTTAACATTTTTATTCGAGTCAGGCTTGGATAAAATTTTAAGCCCATTTTTCGGGCCGTGACCTAACAAACGGGCTTAAATTTTTAGTTGAGCCCAAGCCGAACTCGACCTGACCTGACCCATTATCACCTCTAGTTTAGGTTGAGAGAGAGTGGCAGAATCGGCTAATAAATGGGGTAGATATGGATTGAAAAGAAATATTTAATGAGTATTTAATTTTTGATTGATGAAAGGAAAGGGATGTGAAAAGGCAGCAAAGAAATAATTTTTTACCGTTAGATTTCATTTATTATCCCAAAAGAGCTTTGAAATCAGATTCCTTTTGTGTTTTATTTTTTCTTTCTTTATATTGACATTTATTACCGTAATATCTAGAGTTAGAATTTTATATACTATCAATGAAATTTTTTAATTTTATAAATACTTTTTTTACTACTAAGAGGTATGTGTTATCATTTAGCACGACGACCAATATTAAAATTTTTAATTAAAATTTTAACCTCAATTTTAAATCGTAAATCCTAAATTTTAAAAACCCATAAACCCTAAACTTAAATCTTAAACCGTCAATTTAGGCATGCTTATTAGCCCACCACTATGTAGCCCCAAAATATCTAGAGTTAGAATTTTATATACTATCAATGAAATTTTTAATTTTATAAATACTTTTTTACTACTAAGAGGCATGTGTTATCATTTAGCACGACGACTAATATTAAAATTTTTAATTAAAATATTAACCTCAATTTTAAATCGTAAATCCTAAATTTTAAAAACCCATAAAACCTAAATTTAAATCTTAAACCGTTATGTAGCCCCAAAGGGCAATTATTAGGTTGTATTATTAGGGTTTTTATTTTACTTTTCTACCCCTGTAAGTTGCCTATATAAGGTAGCATCCAGTTATTAAATAAGCAGAGTAAAAATTTTCTTTGGAATTCTCTCTCGCTTAAGCTCAAGCTTTTGCATTCTTTTCTAAGTTTAGAAAAGAGACCAAAAGAGGTTTGTATCCTTGGAAGCTCTGGCTTCATTTTACCAAGAGGTTTACCGTCAACCATACCAAGAAGTTTTAAACTTCATCCATCATAAACACAAAAAGAAAGGCCTCACGCCAACTTACAAGACCATCATCTTCATCAACAAGTGATCGACAAACGAAATCCAGATTCAGGTACAACTATTTATTTTATGCTTGCATATCATATGGAAAGCATGAAATCTATATTGACCGGAAACCTAAAGGGTTGCCAAGATTCTCACTGAAAGAATTTTTTATAACTAGTTATAACAATGTCACGTACCGAGGAGATAGGAACATCATCATCTAATATAATATATTTGATTTCTTAGAAAAGATTGAAACACAAAATTATTTTGAAGCAAATGTTTTAATAAGTAGATCTAAAATCATGGAAATAGAAAGGAAAATTAAGAACATCATAATGGTTATGGGGGAAGAAGTTTCAGATATACTTGAAATAACAAAAAGAAAAGAACCATATGATAGAGATAAGTTAGAAAGATTTGATAATCAACTCCAGAAAGTGAACAAAAAAGTATCAAAAAAGGACATCATTCATGACTTCAAAAAAGACACAAAAAGGCGAATTAATTTGCCATTACTTATGTGGAACCTTTTCCGAAACGGAAAAACAGTTTCCAATACATGAAAAAGAGACAAGCCGCTTTAAAGGCATTCCGAAAGTGGAGAGTAGAATTACTCCCAGCTGAGTTTATACTCAGAACAGACTCAAGCTATGTTACAGGATTCCTCAATTATAGACTCAAGGGAACTGTAATCAAGGCAGGCTTATCAGGTGGCAACTCGAAATGAGGAGTTACATGTTTAAAGCCATTTTTATTTCAGGATTAACCAACACACTGCCAGATACACTGACGAGGGAATGGAAGCAGAAAAAAAAAAAATTCAGGTCCGGTTGGACCAAATGGTGAAGGAAATCAAAAGATTACAGGAAGACCTGAAAGCCCTTGGAAGCTCAGCAGCAGACGCATCAAGCTCAGCAGAAGTAGCAAGTTGCTGTACCACAACAACACCACCACTACTTTGTTCAACATCACTAGTAACTCCATCACACTTCCAAAGAAAGGAGTTCTACGTAATCTGCGATGGGCATGGGCACGGGCTGAGACACACGACTGTGTCTCACATTGAATGTCCACATGGTCTAGGACATGGGTATGTTACTTGGCCGTGTGTGCCACACGGCTTGGCCACACGGGCATATGTCCCCTGCACCTTGAAAATATTTTATTCACCTCTTGAGTACCTGTAGTTCGGTTTGGTCCTGAATCATTTTTAATGTTTCGAGGGAATTATATGAATATATGTAATAAGAAAATGTGTTTATTAGATAAAAGAATTGACGAGTTACAAAAAATGCTTAAACAATTAAAAGAATTAAAACTAGAAGTAGGTAATGAAAACATATTTGAGTTGCTAGAAACAAATAGTAATACAGAATCTGATAAAGAAATAGAAACTAAAGTACATCAGATGAAAAACAAAGGAAAAGAAACTGATGAAAATGAGGCTAGTAAAAGACAAAATAAAAGAAGAACCAGAGTCATCTAAAACTAGTGAATCTAGGAATTTATGAAAATGAAAATGAAGATATTATAATATGAGTAAAGACTTTGAAACATTTGCCTACAGAAAAGGCTATTATAAAGGACAAGAAAAGTTTAAAAAAGTACCTCAAGGAAAAACTTTTCATCCTACAACAACCAGAGAACACACTAGAATTCTGAATCTAGACTGCGTAACAAACGTAGAAGAAGCTATATCTCATTGGAAAAAATCACATGGCTATACAATACATGAGTACAGAATTTGTTAAAACAACTGAAATGTCTAAATATGAATACTAGTATTCATGGTGGTTAATATATCCAAATAGTGTAACTAATAACCCAGATTTATTAAATGCCTTAATAAACGATATTTATAGAATATTCGAAGGAAGAAATGAGATAACAGTAGAAAGTGAACGAAAAAGAATCGATAATGCTATATACATATTAACTAATATACAATTAAAAGATATTAGCTATTTTGAAGAATTTCTATGCCAATATGAACAAAAGTTTTACCAAATACCTGAACAACATGCGTCTTTTAATATATATATATAAAAATATGATATTTGAAAAATTACCATATCCCGCTAATACAGAATGTAGAATAAATTTTGAAGCACAAAAGAATAAGGAATTAGCAGATTGTTTAGGAGGAAGAATAGCTGCTATAAAAGATTATATAAACAAAGAATGTATAAACCCAAAAGAAGAAGAAAATTAAAAGACTTTAATTCTAAAGAAACATGCCCTAGAGGAAAGACAGACTGCACCTGTTGGTTATGTCACGAAAAAGGACATATATCAACAAACAGCCCTAAAAAAGGAGATCCTAAGTACAGAAATAAGGTTAAAATTTTAGAAATAGCAGAAAATCTAGAACTAGAACTAGAACCAATAGAAATAGAAGAACCTGAATCATTAGAACCAATTTACGCAATAAAAAGAATAGAATCTGATGAAGAAGATTTAAGCGATGCTGATCAAGGTTTTATTAAATCATTAGCAAAAGAGAGACAGATTTTACAAAAGAAAGTTAGTGATAAACAAATATGGAATTGGACTGAAAATGATACATTAGCTGTTAAAAAATTAAAAGAAGCATGATTGCATCTACCTACATTATACAATGCTACCGAAGAAGATCCTTTGATCGTAAATACTGATACTTCGAAAGATTGCTGGGGAGCAGTTTTAACTGCTATTCCGAATCTAAGACTCAACGAAGTATCAGAAAAGGACATCATTCAGGACTTCAAAAAGACACAAAAGGCAAATTAATTTGTCGTTACTTATGTGGAACCTTTTCCGAAACGGAAAAACGGTATCCAATACATGAAAAAGAGACACTAGTCGCTTTAAAGGCATTCCGAAAATGGAGAGTAGAATTACTCCCAGCTGAGTTTATACTCAGAACAGACTCAAGCTATGTTACAGGATTCCTCAATTATAGACTCAAGGGAACTGTAATCAAGGCAGGCTTATCAGGTGGCAACTCAAAATGAGAAGCTACATGTTTAAAGCCATTTTTATTTCAGGATTAACCAACTCACTGCCGGATACACTGACGAGGGAATGGAAGCAGCAATAAAAGCAATTCAGGCCCAGTTGGACCAAAAGTTGAAAGAAGGCCAACTAATTTAGAAGGAAATCAAAGGATTACAGGAAGCGCTGAAAGCCCTTGGAGGATCAGCAGCAGACCCATCAAGCCCAGCAGAAGTAGCAACCCAAAGTACCACAACAACAACATCAACAACGCTTCGTTCAACATCACTAGTAACTCCATCACACTTCAAAAGAAAGGAGTTCTACGTAATCTTTGACGGCCCAATGGCAGGCATTTATGATGACTGGTCAAAAGCCGCAATCCACATTACCGGAAAGCCAGTTACCCACAAAAAAATCCAACAATGGAAGAAGCTGAAAAAGCCCTTAGTGAATATAAGCCCACTTACAGTACAGCAGCCACAAAACCACCATCAACATCTTCATCTTCAGATCAAGTCCGAAAAACAATAATGACAAGTTTCTCAAAACTCAGGACTATTGCCGCCATTGCAGCCCTGGCCCAAAGAAGAGAAAATACAAAAATAACCAAAGAAGAATTCTTATATCTCCTGAACCTAACCCTAAACTATCAGGAAAGACATAAGAATCTTTTCATTTTATCCAACATGGACCGCAAAAGGCCCAAAGGTAGTAATACTACCAGAAGCCTCAGAAATTACAACATATGAATTCTTTGCAGCAGGACTTGTGGACTGCATCTATACCACAAAGGATAAAGTTGACCAACAGTTTAAACTGTTTCCAACTCAACTCCTATCCTTACTAAAACATTTCGACGCCAAAAGAGCCAAAGGACGAATGATCTATCTACAGGACATGACTCATTTCCAATTTTTGACGATAAGGGGGAGATTATCTGTAATGTAATGTAAGAAACGTGGCGCGAAACAACAAAAATACAACAGAGGGAAACACAGAACTCAAAAATAAAAAACATAAAACAAGTTTAGCTAAGTGAAAAAAAACCCATAGAAAATAGATGTAAAAAGGCAAAGACAAAGGATTTATATTTGCTGAAAACCAAAATCAATTACAAATAGAACCTAGTGGACCAGTTTAATAAACTTTTTTACATTTTCCAAAGTGAATGTTTTGCAAAGAAAACTAATAAATAATAAAATTTTCAAATCATTCTTAATTATGTGATATACCATTATTAAAAAAATAAAAAATTTAAATTACATTAAAGTTTTTAAATTTAATTTAATTTTAAAACAATTGCTTCAAAATTAAACAGTTATAACACAAAGATTTAGAGACTTTCACGATCGAAGCAACTTTCAGTGCATTTGCAAATAGGTAGAACGCAATGCCATAAGCTAAGCAGGGCATAAGCCCAAACGCCAAAACAGAAGCCCAAAAAGAGAAACCGAAATAGTGTATTTTGCGAAGCAAAAAATAAAAGAAATAGAAGATATCACGATATCTACAATAGTAAGTAGAAACAAACAATACAAAAATAAAGAACATAGAGTACAAGATAAACAACTAAAAAGTACCGCACGGAGATCCATAATTTCCACGGAACTAACAGTGACTCTTTGAATCAGAAAACCGAAAACCCTGGCAAAAATCCACTGAAAATATTAGTAGAAAGAAGCATAGATTTGAAACAAAAAACAGAGATGAAAAGGAAAGAGACAAAGTTAAATATATATATATTCATCCCTGAAATCAATATCCGCTGAATTAGGGGATTTCAAAAATCACAAATAACAGAAACGACAAACAAAACTTAGGATTTCTTTTACAAAAAGCCTCTACCTAGTGTACTGTCTTTGTGTGTGTGAAGAAAGCAAGGACAAGAAAGGAGGTTGGGATAAAGAGAACAGGAGAGAAGGAAAATATTTGAAAACAAGGAAAAAAAACAGTAGTTAATAAAGGAAAAAGGAACGTTAGAAATAAGGGAAAACATGAGAGAACAAAGGAATAAGGAACGTGATCCATAGTTTCAAATACTGAAAGAAATAGACTTTCTTTAAAGCTGGAAATCAAAATCTCTGACAAAAGTACACAGGAAACAAACAAAAAGAATAAACAGAGTGAGATAAATAGATTTGTAACACGGAACAAAACAGTGATGTCTAAACTTGAAAACCAAAAACCATACAATAAACCAACTAAAATAAAAGTAAAAAACATAGTTCTGAAACTAAAAATAGAAATGAAAAGGCAAGAGACAAAAACAAAGACAAAGAAATGAAAACGCAAACACAAGAAGTAAAGATTTATACCTGAAATCAGTCTCCGATTAAGCAACCTGTAACAGCCTGATTTAGAGCCTAGTCGGAATTGTGGTGCAAAACCATAGATCCGAAGTAGAAATATATGCTTAAATGATTTTTATAAGGCTTATGAGATGTTTGCATGATAGTGTGAAAATTTCATTAAGAAATTTTATTAATTATTGAATAAATTGTCCATTAGAACTAAATTGCAAAGGTTAGAAAATATGAATTTCTAGAAGATTTGAGTATTAAATAGAATTATAGAAATTACTAGAGGTCCTTATTTAGCAATTAGACTATTAAATGTTAAGATGGACAAAAATGGATATGGGAAGGAATGGGCCTTAAGGGCATTTTAGTCATTTGGTTAATAAATGAATTAAAAGGGAAAATGAAGTCAAAATTGTGTCCATCTTCCTCTTGCCATAGCCGAATTTTACAAGCCCTCCATAACTAGGGTTTCTTCAACTTTCAAGCTCGATTGTAAGTATCTCCAAGCCCCGTTTTTAATTTTCTTCGTATTTTTGAAATCCTCGTAGCTCGATTTAGCTATTTTTAGCTATATTTTGAGCTAGGGTTCATGTCCAAAAATTTACCCATGTATGACATGCATGTATTTTGATGTTTTATGGAGGAATATGAAAGTTTGATGTATGATAAACATCTTTTTCTAAGTGAATTTCATGAAAAATGCATAAAAGGATCAAATTGTAAAAGTTGTAGAAATGGTAATACATGAGTGAAATAGTGAAAATTGAATATTGTTATAGTTGAGAATATGATTCGGCTACGCTTGAAATGTAAGAAAATTGAATGAAAATCATTTTACGAGCCTAGGGGCAAAAGTGTAATTATGAAAAGTTTAAGGGCAAAATCATAATTTTACCAAAGTATGATTCTTAAGTCGGTTTAGTCAGTGTGTGTATTAAACAAGTGAATTTGCTATTATAGATCAAGAGACACGAAGCCCGGATCGAAACCGAGGCAAAAATAAAGTTGTGGACTAAATTACACTTCTACACATTTTGGAGTACCGAGGTAAGTTCGTATGAATTTAAAACTACATATACTTTTGTGATCGAATTACTTACTATGTTGTATAATGTACATTATTTTCATGAAATTGATTAATAATGTTTAATATGAAATTCAATGAGATCAAGTAAATAGAAGTCCCGGTTGAAGATTCGGAATAACAAGGATACCTATGTCATTACATGAGATAAGAAAAGCCTGTATAAGATTATGTCTGGGACATGGCATCGGCACCTTTTATGTAATAACCTGATTTTGGGGCTAGTCGGAACAGTGGTTTTGAGACCACTAAACCGAGGTTAAGGAAAATTATTTTGATGTTATTTTATGTGTTATGGCATTAATATATGGCTACGTGAAAATTTTGATGCTTTAATTTGAGCGATAGCATGTTTAATTGTGAAAAAGGACTAAATCGCATAAAGTGCAAAAGTTTTATTTTTCAAGGTAGAGGTGTCTAATAGCTATAGAATGTTAATTGGAGGCCCTTAAAGTGCAATTAGGGCATTAGAAGGGTATGGCCGACCATAGGAATGAAGGGAGACAATAGCATTAAATGTTGGTCAAATTTGGTGAAAATTAGGTGATAAAAAAATGAATAAAATAAGACAAAAAGATGATATCTCATCTTTTACTATTCCTTCTTCTTCTACCACCGAAAATTGAAGAGAGAATAGGGACTTAACTACGATGAGCTGTGTGCAATACCATCGTTTATACTATTATTTTGTGGGCTATGTGCGATACCACCGTAACTAACTTTTTTGGTGGGTTATGTGCGATACCACCATAACTAACCTTTTTGGTGGGCTATGTGCGATACCACCCTATTAAAGATTGATGGTGGGCTAAGTGCGATACCACCGAGTGATTTGGCATTGTGATTGGTTTAGTGAGAAATTATGATGTGTTGTATTATGAAAATTTGTAGTGTTAAAAACAGGGATGCAAGTTAATGAATGTAAGCATTAAGCTTATGATATGGTTAGAATGTGGTAAGGGAGGAAATGAGTAAGCATGATTATAAATGTGGATTGCACTTGTTTAGTATATAATGCTACTTATTGTTTAGTACATACTATGATGTTATTTGTTTACATGTAAACTTACTTAGCTTAAAGCTTACTCACCTTTCTTTTCCCTTGTTTTATAGTGTCAAAGAGACGGGTCAGGATACACAGTTAATTGGAAGATCGACCACACTATCAGCTCCCCTCGATATATCTAGACTTAATATTTTGAGTTTGGCATGTATAGATGGCTAGACTAGGTAAATTGTTTTGTTATTTTGGCCAAGGGTTTGTTGGCCCTTTTAATGATGAACTCCTTTGTATATAGCCATAGTTGTTGGCTTATTGTTATATATGAAAAGATGAAGTTATTCATGGAAGTGTATATTGCAAATTCTAAGTTATTTAGTGATATGTTGAATGGATTCATGTTGTGTAAGCTAGAGTGATGAAAAGATCTTGGTAAATAGCCTTATTCTTGTCTATACGGGCAGGCACACGGGCCTGTATCTAGGCCATGTGTGACATACAGTCAATCCCATAGGTGTGTGGTCAGGCCGTGTGTCCCCTATATGTTAGTTTTTTAAGTCAGTAAGCTTTGTAGTAAACACACGAGCAGAGACACGGTCGTGTGTCTCAACCGTGTGGTAGGCACGGCCATGGACATGGGCGTGTGCCTTGGCCGTGTGACCTTAGTAAGATGATGACATCATAAACAGAATGCCAAGGTTTTGGCACACGAGCTAAGGCACGGGCGTGTCCCATTTCACACGGGCATGTGACCCATGTTTAGGTGAAAATTTTTAAGATCGTAAAAGTTTCTAGTTGGGTTCCAAAACCCCTCGTATACATGTTTAAGGCCTCGTAAGTTCTTATTGAGGTTGTTGTGATGGCGTTAGAGATATGTCAAGTTGGGAATGAAAGTTTATAGACTAAAGTTGTGTGATTAAGTAGATTAAGTCCGGTAATGCCTCGTGCCCGGTTCCGGCATAGAATACGGGTAAGAGGTGTTACAATTTAAGGTAGGTTTCGTATAAGACCATATCTAGGATATGACCTCGATATCGTATAAAGAAAGTCCCGTGTAAAACCATGTCTGAGACATGGCTTCGGCACCAAAAGAAGATCTCGTGTAAGTGTAACACCCCTTACTCGTGTTCGACGCCGGAACAGAGTATGAGGCATTACCGAAGAGTGCGAAACACTTACAGATTATTTAAACCATTTATCACTCAAATATCAAAATTGATTATAAAAGTTCCTTTAACGAACCCTTGAAGTCCAAATCATGCATTGGGATTGGGTCGGGACTAAATTAGAATCGTATAATTTTTTTTTTAATCCTTAAGTTTATCTTATTTACAAGAGTCCCACGCCCGTGTGGCTCACATAGCCGTGCCTATAGGGCGTATAACTCTCTGACTTGCATCTGTGGAGAAACTTGAGTCACACGGCCTTAGTACACGCCCGTGTTGCTTGGCCGTGTGGTAAAGTTAATTTTCATAAATTATGCTATTTTTCAAGCCATATTTATCACTCATTTGATCCTTATTCTTCACCCACATTTAATACATACAAAAACCAATTTAAGATATTCAACTGAGCCTTATACTTAATACGATTTGTTAGTCGTACACTTCATATAAATAACAAGAAACGTATATGGGCTCAATTCTCATTAAATTTCTCTTGTACTTGTACTTTTTCATCCTATGTATTCATATAACATATAACAATCGCACCTCTGTTTTTCATATACATTTTTATAACAATTTGTCTTGGTTTCAAACTACTTCATATTTGAGTTTTACTTATCCAATCATTTGAAACATCATCTTTATACATATAGTGCACTTGAGATGCAAAAGTTCTATAATTATGAATGAACACATTTATCAAACACATTCCATGTTTTTATATATTATAGTCTCATATTTCCATGTATCATTTACCATCATTTCCTCGTATTTTTGACAAATATATGTAACAACTCATAATCATGCAATTCACTAACTCTTCCTGCCAATTACAATTTAAATTGGCAACTCACTTATTGAGCTCAATTTCAATGTTCTCTAAAATCCATTAGGATATATGTATCCATCAATAAATTCCATGTACAGATATCATCACCTCATATTTTCACATACATTTACTTTCCATATTATGAACTCAAATAACATACACAAGACATACCAATACATTCCAAGTACATTTTCATAATATTTCATTTCGAGTTTAGATTATGTCATTTTAGAACTCTTCTTATTAACTCATTCGGAATACCATTTCATACGGATAATACACTCAAGGGTGTACAAATATATAATCACAAATGAGCTCATTCATCAACCAAGTTCTATATTCATGTATCATCAACTCATATTTCCTTATATCACATAATTCTATATAACACTTACCAACTTCGTCAAATTAGTGAACGTCTTACGGAATTGTTCTGCACGAGTATGCATTAAATTTCACCGATAATCACCGATGCCATAACATAGCTATGGTCTTTCATCTTAAACACGCATTACACACCGATGCCATATTCCGGATATGGTCTTACACGAAATCACTTGTCACTTGTAGCCGGCTACCTCTTTTCATTCGATCGGTGGTAGCGGAGCTACCACTTTTCACCGATCGATAGCGAGCTACCACTTTTCACTCGATCGGTGCCGAGCTACCACTTTTCATCGATCGGTGGCCGAGCTACCACTTTTCACCGATCGGTGCCGAAACTACCACTTTTCACTTGATCGGTGGCGGAGCTACCACTTTTCACCGATCGGTGGTCGAGCTACCACTTTTCATCGATCGGTGCAGCGGAGCTACCACTTTTCACTTGATCAGGTAGCCGGAGCTACCACTTTTCACTTATCAGGTAGCCGTAGCTACCACTTTTCACTTTCACTTGTCCTTGATCAGGACAAGTGTAGCCAAAGCTATCACTTATCACTTGTTGCCATGGTTCAACCATTGTATTTTCCGTCAATTCATGTTGTCACTGAACTGAAATGCTCAATTTGATCATCAATACATATGAAATAACACATCATGAAATTCATAAAATTAACAAATGATCACTAAAATTTAGCCATATAAACTCACAAGTTCAATTTTTGTATTATAACGATAATCATAATTTCATAATAAATATTCCAAATAAAACATTATATCAATTATAATCGAGCATGTAATCAATTTATACACAAGTCATTCATATATTATTTTCCCTCCTCCTCCTCTCCATCCACATCCTTAATATAAACAACACACTTGTAAGTAACATTTTCTATAATTTTCACTATTTACTCATGTAAAAGTTCAAGCTGTCCGTCTGTGTTATATTCACTAAATTATTTTTATCTCGAGCTACAGAGCTCTAAATTTCAAAACGTTAATTTTATTTGAAACTAGACTCACATATCTTCTTACCATAATTTTTCCAGAATTTTTGGTGTGGCCAATTAGTACAGTTTATTAGTTAAGTTCTCCCCTGTTACACAGTCCTACTGCTCTGACCTCTCTTCACTAAAAATCAATTATCTCATAGTACGGTTTTCATATGGTATTTCTGATTATTTCTAATGAAAATAGACTCACTAAGGAATACAAACATATAAATTATAACTCATAATTCTTTTTGTACAATTTTTAGTGAATTTCTAAAGTAAGAACAGGGGATCACGAAGTTGTTCTAAACCAGTCTTAAAAAAATTTAAATATCTCAATATGTAGACTTCCTTTACCTGCTTTGTTTCTTTTATATGAAAATAAACTCAACAAGCTTTAATTCTATATCTTACTCAGCTTCTAATTCGATTTATACAATTTTTGGTGATTTTTCAAAGTTAGACAACTGCTGCTGTCCAAAACTGCTTTAGTATAACATGTTGATTTCTATTTTGTCCCAAATTCCACATTTCATATAATTCAATCCTTGCTCAATTAACCTCTCAATTTAGCTAATTTTCTCATTTAATACTTTTCTCTATCATTTTAAACTACTTCATAACCTTTGAAAATCAGAATTTTAACTCTAGGCCTTAATTTTAACTCTTTCACAATTAGGTCCTAAAATCAATTTCCATCAATTTTACTTAATAAAATCATCATATAACAAAATTAAAGCTTCAATTCAATATTTATTCATCATATTCTTCCAGTACTAATCCACATCAACTTAAAAAATTAGCTATAGAATCAAAAACTAATGACATAGTAAGTTGGATCCAATTGTAAAAGTCCAAAAACCATAGAAATTTCAAGGAGAAAGTAAGAATTAAACTTACATGAAGCTTGAGTATGAAAACCAGCTTGAAACGCTCTCCCATGGCTATTTTTCAGCTAAAGAAAATGAAGAGAAATCTAGATAATTCCAATTTGGTCCCATACTTATTTAACTAATTTTGGCAATTTTCCAATTTTACCCTTATTTCATCCATTTCCTGATTTTTCTCAGCTATTGCCGCCCAAAATATCTCCTTTGGGCTTATTTTCACTTTAGGTCCTTCCTCATTTGACAATTAGGTTATTTAATCCTTTTAGCAACTTTTATACACTTTTCATTTTAGTCCTTTTTATTTAATTAACCACCCAAAGGTCAAAATTTTCTAACGAAATTTTAATACTACCTTATTGACATTCCTTAAATATTCATAAAAATATTTATGACTCGGTTTATAACACCGAGATCTCGATACCTCTTTTTCTCGATTTCTTGACCAAATAAATCTTTATAAAACACAATTTACTATTTTAAAAACATTTTAAAAGCTACATTTGACTCGTAAATATTAAATAAATATAATCTACGAGTCCATTTCTTAGATTTGGTGGTCTCGAACCATTATTTTTGACATCACTGAAATTTGGGCTATTACAGAAAGACTATGTCTAGGACATGGCATCGCCATCAAGCTAAGGAATTCCGTGTAAGACCATATCTAGGATATGACATCGACATTATGAGGCGATCCCATGTAAGACCATATCTGGGTATGGCATTGGTATCAAGATACATGTTTTATGAGATTGAGTATCCTTAGTTATTTCGAGTAATTCAACGGGCAATGAGCCAAATGCATATGAAGAAACAAAAGAGACGAGTAAAGATAGTAACAAGTTAAGTTACTCAAGAATGTTAAAGAGTTTTATTTAAGTTAAGGAAAATAATGATTTGATGTTCATGTTATATTAGCAAAAGTGCTGATCCATGTGATTAAGGAAGATAATTAAGTTACTAGTGTGAAATTATAATGTGATATGTGATGAGAAAGGAGTAAGTATGAGTAAGTAATTTCAAGCACTTGAGATTTATGTTGCTTTACTTTCATAATGGATGAGTTTAAATACAAGCTATTATGTTGCTATATAGAATTTCATGCAAACTTATTAAGTTATATGCTTACTTCTCTCCTTTCTTTCTTTCTTGTAGTTTTGCCAAGCTAGCTCGGGGATCATAGACGTCGGAGCTTGGATCACACTATCATAGATGTCGGAGCTTGGATCACACTATTAATCATTCTTTGTATACGAAGAATATTAAAAACAGGGCTAAGATGCACTTACTAGCAAGCTTCAAAAATTGAAGAACCCTAACTATGGTGTCTCTCAAATTTTTGACACAAGGGGAAGAAGATGAATAATATTTTTGTCATCTTTTCCCTATTTTGATCATTTAATTGATAAAAGACCAAAATGCCCTTCTCACTAATTCTTCATAAAATTTTAACTCATGTCCAATTTTGTCCAAAAATTATAATTTGGGTAAATTGTTATTTAAAGACTTCTAATTAATATTCCAAAGCTATTTCATACAAAAAGCTTCTATAATTTCATATTTTGCAACTTTTTCAATTTAGTCCTAATGGACCATTTAGTGACCATTTCATAAAATTTCTACATGAAACTTTCATAATATCATGCAAACATCTCAAATACCTTAAAAACTCATTTTACTAACTTGGATTTGTGGTCTCGCACCACTATTCTGACTAGGCCCTGAATCAGGATGTTACACGTGTGCTGGCCCGTGTGACGAATCAAATTCTCGTAACTAAATGCAAGGGACACACGACTTATTAACACACCCATGGGGGTTGATCGTGTGTCACACACGGCCTAGACACACGCCTGTGTGTCTACCCTTTTGGACACTTAGAGGCCATTTTCCAAGCCAATTGCCACCCTGAAACACAAACACATTTATACCAACTCAGGCAACACAATAATTCCATCCATTGCATATACTTTAATGCATAACTCATCATCATTAAAGATATGTAACTTAACAAATATGAACCAAATCTCGTTAGCCATATACAAAGGAATGATAACTTTAGTAGCCAACACTTTGGCTCCCACTATGATATGCTTGTAAAATGATATTTTATAGAAGATTATGAGGGTTTGATGTTAGGTAAACATCTTTTCTTAAGAGAATTTCATGAAAAATATTAGTATGGACTAATTTGTAATAGTTATAAAATTGGTCATACATAATAGAAATAGTGAAAATTGATGATTGTTATAGTAGAGAGAATGATTTAGCTAAGCATGAAGTTTAAAAAAGTTGAATGAGAATCACTTTACGAGCCTTGGGGTAAAGGTGTAATTATGAGAAAGTTTAGGGGCAAAATGGTAATTTGCCAAAATTTGAGTTATGAGTCAATTTAGTTATTATGAGTATTAAATGAGCTAAATTATTATTATAGATCAAGAAAAATGAAGCCTGGATAGAAACTGAGGCAAGAACAAAGTCGATGACTAAATTGCATATCTACATACATTTTGTATATTGAGGTAAGTTTGTATGATTTCTAAGCTTTATGATTTATATCATTGAATTGCTTAGTATAATGTATAATATTACTATGAAAATGTTTAATGTTATGTTAAACAAAGAAACCAATGAGATTAAGCATGAGAAAGTCCCGATTAAAGTTGAATTACTTAGGATACTCGATCTATCACATGAAATGAGAAAGTCCGTATAAGACCAAGCCAAGGCATGGCATCGACAACCAAGTAAGTTACCATGTAAGACCAAGACAAGTCTTGGCATTGAAAAGTTATCATGAGATAAAGATGCCATGTAAGCCCAAGCCAAGGCATGGCATTGGTGAGTCTCCAAGCAAAGATATCATGTTTGTCCAAGACAAGTCTTGGCCTTGAAAAGTTATCATGAAATAAAGATCCCATGTAAGCCCAAGCCAAGGCATGGCATTGGTGAATACCAAGGAAGACCCACGTAAGCCCAAGTCAAGGCATGACATTGGTGAATACCAAAGAAGATTTCATTTATGTCCAAGCTAAGGCTCGGTATTGACAAAGTAAAGATGCCAAGTAAGGCCATGTCAAGACATGGCCATGGTAAGTTCCCAAGGGAACCCACAAGGAAGACTTCGTGTAAGTCCATGTTAAGACATGACGTCGGTATTAAGTTGAAAGATTCCATGTAAGATTATATCAAGGATATAGCATTGGTATCGAGATACATGTGAGGAGAGATTCAGTATCCTTTGTTATTCATGGTAATTCATTGGGCAAAAAAGGAAAGAGTGAATGAGAAAGTAAGAAAGTTAAGTAAGTAAAGCTATTATCAAGATATATTACTTAAAGTTAATTAAGAATAGCATTCATGTTATGAATGATGAAGTTGAGATTTTGCTTATCATAGTAAAGTATACTGATCTATGTGGACAAGTGTTACAAGTACCTTGTTTACCTCATAAGCATGAGACTAGTAAGTATCATGAGATATGTAAGAATCTTTAAGAGTAAATAAGCTCAAGCACATGAGTTTTGAGATGCTTTTGTTTATGATGAATGAGTTATTTGAAGAAAATATATGGTTATGAGCATTACATGCAAACTTACAAAGCTAAGTGCTTACGTTTTTAATTCTTCCTTTCCATGTAGTCCCGCCAAGCTAACTTGTGGATCATTGACGTCGGAGCTCGGAGCACACTATCAATCGCTATTTTGGTTATATTAAGTATGGCATGTATAGGAAGCATTTCATTTTGAAATTGTCTTAAAAGGGGCCAAAGTATGGGCTATCAAGTTTTATTACTCTTTTATATATGGCTGTGTGCTCCTTAAGAGGTTGCTGGTGTCATAAACAGAATACCCCTAGTTTTCACACACGGGTGAGGACACGGGCGTGTCTAGGCCGTGTGAAGGACACAGGCCATTGACAGGGGCATGTATCCGACCGTGTGAAAACCCTTGTAGGTTCGAAATAAAAATAAATTCTACACGGGCTAGGGACATGGGCGTGTGTGACCACACGGCCTGCTCACATGGGAGTGTCCCAAGTCACACGGGCTTGTGACCCCTGTTTAGGCAAAAATTTTCAAGGAGTGTAAAAGTTTCCGGTTGAACTTCGAAACCTTTCGGATGTATGTTTAAGGCCTCGTAGGCCCATGAGATGCATGTTATGACTAAGAAAGAAAAGTTTTAAATTGAAATGAAATTTTATAGCCCGTTATTACATGTTCAAGCAAGGTCAAGCATGGTAATGCCTCGTATCCGGTCCCGATGTCGGAAACGGGTAAGGGGTGTTACACAACCAAAAAGAAACAGACAGACCCACATGGATAGATTTCAAACAAAGAGTGAAACAGTGGTTCTAAACAAGAAAACTTAGGGCTGCTCTCTCTAACGAAACTTGACAATAATATATGTTGATTATAGGTTTGACTCTTATGGGTGGCATATTTGTAATAGCCTAAATTTTCAGTGGTGCCGAAATAGTGATTCGAGGTCACTAAATCCGATAAGTGAGTAGAAAATATTATTAATTTAGTGAGTATAAGTTAAATGTGAAGTTAGAAAAAAAAATAATTAGAATCGAAAACGAGGTATCGAGACCTCGGAGATTTTTAATCTAGCCATAAATGTTTTATAAACATTTATGGAGTGTTAATAAGTTAGTATTAAAGTTTCGTCAAGAAATTTTAAAGTTCCGATAGTTAATTGAACAAAAAGGACTAGGTTGTAATAAATGAAAAGTTATGAGAAATGATTAAATAGTTTAAATGATAAAAGAAAGAGGGCTTAAAAGGCAAATAGACCCAAGATCTATTTAGGCTGGACTGCAAGGGCATGAAACCAGAGAAAATAAGGAGAAATAAGGGTAAATTTGGAATATTGCAAAATATACTTAATAAAGCTAGGACTAAAGTGGAATTATCTAGATTTCTCTTGATTTCTCTTCATTTTCTTCAGCTGAAAAACAGCCATGGGAGAGAGCTTCAAGCTGGTTTTCATACTCAAGCTTCATGTAAGTTTAATTCTTGCTTTCTCCTTGAAATTTCTATGTTTTTGGACTTTTACAATTGGATCCAACTTGCTATGTCATTAGTTTTTGATTCTATAGCTAATTTTTAAAGTTGATGTGGATTATTACTGGAATAATATGATGAATAAATATTGATTTGGAGTTTTAATTTTGTTATATGATGATATTATCAAGTGAAATTGATGAAAATTGGTTTTAGGACCTAATTGTGAAATAGCTGAAATCATGGCCTAGTGTTAAAATTCTGATTTCAAAGGTTATGATGTAGTTTCAAATGATTGGATAAGTAAAACTCAAATATGAAGTAGTTTGAAACCAAGACAAATTGTTATAAAAATGTATATGAAAAACAGAGGTGCAATTGTTATAAGCTATATGAATACATAGGATGAAAAAGTACAAGTATAAGAGAAATTTAATGAGAATTGAGCCCATATACGTTTCTTGTTATTTATATGAAGTGTACGACTAACAAATCATATTAAGTATAAGGTTCAGTGGAATATCTTAAATTAGTTTTTATATGTATTAAATGTGGTGAAGAATAAGGATCAAATGAATGAGAAATATGGCTTGAAAAATAGCATAATTTGTGAAAATTAACTTTACCACACGGCCAAGCAACACGGGCGTGTACTAAGGCCGTGTGACCCAAGTTTCTCCACAGATGCAAGTCAGAGAGTTATACGCCCTAGAGGCTCGGCCATGTGAGCCACACGGGCGTGGGAACCTTGTAAATGAGATAAACGTAAGGATTTTGCGAAAAATTTTATACGATTTTGATTTAGTCCTGACCCAATCCCAATGCATGATTTGAACTTTAAAGGTCTGATAAAGGAAACTTTTATAATAAATTTTAATATTTGAGCGATAAATGGTTTAAATAATCTGTAAGTGTTTCGTACTCTTCGGTAATACCTCATACTCTGTTCTGGCGTCGAACACGGGTAAGGGGTGTTACAATATTGGCCTTGTAGATGGCCTATAATGACACATGGCTGTGGCACACAGGCGTGCCTAAGACAAAATGAGCTTAGATAAAAAAATATAGGCCCAAAAAATGAGCTTAGACAAAAAAATAAGGCCTGTTTAAAAAATGGGCCGGGCCTCGGGTAAGGCATTTTTTGCCCGAGCCCGGAGTGGCCCGAATCTAGTAAAGGACAAAAAAAACCTACTTTTTTTAATATTATGTTCTTGTTGTTTTATCACTATTTTGCTACCATTTTATTATTATATTGCTACTATTTTTTTTGTAATTGTTTGGATATTGTATAAAACTTATTTTATTGTTAATTTTGTTATTATTTAAAAGACATTTTGTTAATTTTATTATTATTTTAGAGATATTTGTTTGTTAAATTGCATCTATCTTAGTGTTATTTAAGTATATATATATATATTTTTAAAAATTTATTTTCAATTTGTTGAGAAATATTTATTTGATGTTTTTAGTATTTTTGATGTATTATATATTTTTTAAAATTATATAAAAATAATATAAAAATTAATATGGGCGGGCCGGGTCGGGCCCGAGTTTTAACATTTTTATCCGAGTCAGGCTTGGATAAAATTTTAAGCCCATTTTTCGGGCCGGGACCTAACAAACGGGCTTAAATTTTTAGTTGAGCCCAAGCCGAACTCGACCTGACCTGACCCATTATCACCTCTAGTTTAGGTTGAGAGAGGGGCAAAATCGGCTAATAAATGGGGTAGCTATGGATTGAAAAGAAATATTTAATGAGTATTTAATTTTTGATTGATAAAAGAAAAGGGATGTGAAAAGGCAGCAAAGAAATAATTTTTTACCGTTAGATTTCATTTATTATCCCAAAAGAGCTTTGAAATCAGATTCCTTTTGTGTTTTATTTTTTCTTTCTTTGTATTGGCATTTATTACCGTAATATTTAGAGTTAAAATTTTATATACTATCAATGAAATTTTTTAATTTTATAAGTACTTTTTTTACTACTAGGTATGTGTTATCAGATGACCAATATTAAAATTTTTAATTAAAATATTAACCTCAATTTTATGAGCAACTAAACACAATGTTACAAGTTCAAATAATAATTCATTGGGCTCAATCAATTGTGGGCCATTTTAAATGCCACTTGGGTACCACCTGAGTCTAGAAAAATAGGTTACAGTATGACACGTACATCAAATAAGATTCAACAAGGCACCTCTTTGTAGGCAATGCTGGGAACATGGGGCTCAGAAAGAACAATGCCGACCGAAAAAACAAGTGCCGCCGGGATATTCAACAACCCTATCACCCCCTGCCAAGGAAGAATGAAGAAGTCATTAACATTTATATTAAAAAAAATAACAGAAAAATTGGAAAAAATGAGTGAGGAGTTAAATGACAGCCTACCTTAGGGCCAATTAGGTGAACAAAAACACCACTAATGGAGAATCCGACTAGAGATCCGATAGCGGACACCAACGAAACACAAGCTTTGCATGTCAGCGGCAATGGAAGGTTGAGTAATTCTATTTTGTGCTACACATGCATCAACAGTCACATCCGCTATAGCTACCCCAACACTTCCTGCTGTTAATGCTAACAGGGCAAATACCAGATGGAGTTGGCTGTGCAATGATATTAAAAGCATGGAGACCAAAAGTAGCAAACCTGAAATTAACTTTGAAAAGTTTAACACAAGGAGAATATTGATTACAGTAAATGCCATTAACGAACACGCTGCGGTACATGCAATCTTTAATACACATTACACAATCGACTTTAGCATTCCTTAGAACAGAATGATCAGTTAGGAAATTGCAGTGAAGTTCCAACTTTTTTATTACCAAGAGAGGTTGAATCATTCTGCATATTGAGATGGTACAAGATTGAGATCCGTCCATTGAGCGCACCTCGAGTGGAGAATAGAATATGAAGTAGATAAGTTTGATGGTTTTGGAAACTGTTTCAGGGACTAAAACCGGTGAAATATTTCGAAAATGTTGAGTGGGATCCAGCTATGATCAGACTGGGGGATTTTATTGTTCTTTTGTTTTCTTTAGTTATTTTCAGCTTCGGCTTTTTAGGTTTTGGACAAGCCCACATATGCAGGCATAATTGAGCTCTGTAGGCCTATATTGGGTCTGGAACTCTGGTTATTTCAGTTGTATTATTTTTATTTTATTTAATATACCAGTCCGATTTACTCAAAAAAATAATGGAAGTATGGCAACTTATACTACCATGGACGAAACGAGCATATCAATGAGATTTCATTTATGGATTGGGGAAACTATAAAAAAAAAAAAAAGTAAAGGAGGAGGCAGAAAGTGTAAAAAAATTAGATAGAATGAAATAGGGGCGCGTCTTCTATAACCTCTAATGGAGATAATATCAATGAGAAGCCCCAAGTAAGATTAACAATCCAAGGAATATAAATAATCCCAGAGTAAACCTGTGACTCAGAATGCTGTACCTTCTGAACATCCTTCATGTAATACTTCAGTGCCAACTCTGGCAAGAGCCTCACCTGATCCCTGGCTTATTCCATAAACTGATACCACCCAAATACAAAACTCTAATGTGTTTCCATTGCAAGCATCCTAAGCCAATTGATTGGACCCCAGAAACAATATAATAGCCCTTTGGGTTCATCATCTTCTTTCACAGCCTTCTCAAAAAGGCTTCATCTTATTCCTCCACCATAGTTGCAACATTGATCCAGGTCAACTTAGTTTCTTCGACATCAATATTTACATCCCAATTTATAAATTAAAATTTTTAAATGAGGGTTCTTTTAAGTTATATAAAACTAAGAATAAAATACGAAGATTTCCTTTATGGGTTACAATTTAATAATCTTATAAATGTGCTAAATGAGTTGTAAGAAATATACAATTAAGATTTATTAATATTTTAGTTTTCTTTTAATAAGAGTATTTTCTTCTAAAATGAATAAATAAAAAAACCCCTCTATTTGGGCTTGAAAATGTCTTCAATTATACTTATAAAAAAAAAAAGAGAAGATAAATGATCAACTTATTAATAACCTTTTCCTCACTGTTTTGCTTTTATGGGAAACCAAATGTGTACCTCAATTTTTCTAACCTGGCAGAACCAAATTGGCCCCTCATTCTTGGTAGTGGACATGTACTATAGATCTAGATCTAGCTATCATTTTGTAACCAATGGCCATGTCTGAAAATTGCTTATTGAAAATGAACAAGGTTCATGCCTGAAAAAGGGTGCCATGCCTTGTCAGATGTTCCTGGATGTTGGAATACAACAAATTACTAAATTTGCAAGAAGCAAGATACAAACCCATGCTATTGTGATTAATCCATATTAATAATATCAATTCAATTAGAAAGCCTCAAAAAATTAGAGATTCCAAATTCAAGTTCATATAATGATTGACTGTGATAATAGCTATTGATATAATTTTTGATATTTATACATTATTTTAGAAAGAAAGAAAGACAGAAAGAAACCACAATAAAGCCCACAACTTTTATAGGTGCTCTCCTCGGCTGATGAAAGTTGGAAAAGTGTACCAAGTTGTCAACTTCACAAATAAGTAAAGCCTTATAGCATAGCAAGATATTGCCATCAATCTTTTTTCATTAATAAACCTTTTGGTTGATAGAAAACATTATTCACATCCATGAGTATCGGTTTTTATTATTCGGTTCTGCATCATCTTCTAGATCATCCTCGTCTTCAATGGGAATGTCTTCGCTGTAATCATCTAATGAACCAACAGGAAAAAAGATGTCACCTTAAGAAACTTAATGGATTTAGTTCAATCAACGTGTACAAGGCAAAGTTATAACATTACGTATGATATGCACAAAGCTCAAAATATTAGAGCATTCAATATTCTACCTTGATTGATAGCAAATGATCAATTATCTATCCCATTAAACTATATGAGAGAGCATCATCACCATATTAAACACGAGAAGCAAAAGGTATTCCTAGAATCATGTATACTCTAGGTTTGACTACATCACAATGAAGATTAACTAAAAGCTGTTAAGTACCGTATAAAGGGACAATGCATCAAAACTGAGTGGGACAAGGTAAATAGAAAACTCTTTACCTTTTTGAGCAATGAAGCAGGAGTATCCCTGGAGTCCGATGCATTATCAAGAACATAAGGAAGATCTAGCAATTCCAAGAAAGATACAGTTTGAGGATTACGGGGAGAACCTACACAAGGTGAGAAAATTTTAATAATTAAAAAGAAATCGAGCAAAAACAAATTACAAAAGTCATGTTTATTCTAGTTGCAAATCTAAATAAAAAAGAATGCATTCACTAGCCAATAATTAATTGAGCTAAAAGAAGACAAAAACTGAATGATAGTGTTTCGTAACAACTGTGACAGTAATATCAAGATGCCTAACCATTATAGTGATAAATGGCATAAATATGCAAACATATATGGTGAGTTTCTTAAATCCAATATGTTAATTATTTCCCAATGATAAACTTTTGCTTGTGCAAGCATCAAGAAAGAGGGAAATGTAGTCCTACTATTTCTCTTTTATTTTCTTTTTCTCTCTTCTTCCTTTATTGTCCTTTCTAACAAATCGTTCCCACTGCTCCACACACTTTCCATCGTCTTACCTCCGATCAGCCCAGATTCCTTCTCATCATTCAAACTTTAATTCCTCAAATACATCTATTCAATTCATAGGTCCTTCATTTCTTCGCCAATTCTCTCTCACTCTCGCTCTCTTTTTAACTTTTTCTTGTCATTCTTTTTTAGCTTTGGGTGCCTCAGATGTAAGGGCTAAAGAAAAGTTTCCCTATTTCAGACATACAAATGTTGCCTGGTAGCACATTGATGAAGTTTTTTTTATCTCTTTAAGGGGTAGAGATTCGTTGCCCCCCAATATGGCCCCTTCCAACCCGAGGTGAGGTGTGTCCTCAGCCTCCCATGGGGGTCGGGTTGTCCCGCAATGACTCATCAATGGAGATGAGTTGATCGCAGGTGCTAGTGGCTGGGTTGATGATTTCTCAGTCGGTCAAGCCCGTGGCCATAGAAATATAGCCAATGACTCTAGAACCAAGTTTCCTATATCGGGAAAAGATCTCTTGGGGTGGCTTATGCATTGCTATTGGCTCGAGCTTGGCTTGCCCTTTCTTACCTGTCATGTCAGGGACGCCTTGTGCCTCCAAATTCGACAACCATACGTCGCCTTGGCCTTGTCTGCATTCGAAGCTGCCCGTAACCCCAGTACCAAGTCTCTTTGACGGCAACGACTCACTGTGGGGTGTAAGTTGAGTTTGTAGGCTAGGTCTTGGCTCGCCTAAGTCCTAGTGGGATTTTTTCCGTCGTAGTTCTCATGCTAAGTGGTTATAGTATGCCCTCGTATCATTGTTCTTTTCGCTCCCCTACCAATACATAGGTTGGGTGGGTTGTTGGCCGGTGTGCGTGGGTGCTACTACTAGTACGCAATGGGAATATGAGTGGTGTTTTAGTTGTGTGTATTGGTAGGCTCCATGCTACCCGCATCGATTTGTTAAGCCGCACTCCTCTTCATTGACTCCCCTTGTTCTAATTGAACTCAATGGGTGTAATCGGGATCCTGTGTTGTGTACCTAAGCCTGATAGAATTATGGATGTGTTTTCGTCCCTTCTCCATCTGATAAACCATAATATAAACATATTTTAATCCTACATTTAGCATACTTTTAGATGATTTATCCCTTGAATTGTGGAATTTGATGCTCCTAATCCTTTAATTTCATGTTTTATACTTAAGAGAGCATAGGAGGATGAAAAGAATGAGAAACGGCTTGGGCCCAAGCCACACGGCCATGTTCCTTTAGCAGGCTTGACTACAGCCTGGATTCAATTCACACGGCCGTGCCACACGGGCGTGTCCTTACCGTGACAAAGAGGAATTTCACCCGGAATAAGATACTTAGAGGCAAAGAAAGACATTCCAAAAGCCTATACAAACACCCTAGAGGCCAACCTTTAAGGGGGCGTCCAGCTAGGCCAAGGAGCCAAGCCAGAGAGGTCAGATATCATACTCAAGAAGCCAGTTGATTCATCTCAAGAAGCCGAAATCATACTCAAGACGGAGGATCTCTCCTTCAATTCCTTCAGGGGGTTTTAGGGTTTTCTTATGTTTTGTTTTATACTTTCTTCTAACATCTATTCTTTTATGATTATGAACTAAACCCCTTAGATACTTGAGGGGGATGAAACCTAAGACGGATCTTGTTATTGTTTTCTGAACTATATGATAAATACTTGCTTTGTTCTTAATTATGTGTTCTTAAATCTTGCTTTGATATTTTAGAATATTGATTCAAGTATTGATTTGCTTAGGCAGAGGAGGAATAGACCCTGTCTAAGAGTAGATCTAGCATAATTAAGCGGAGTTGATCGCAACCCTAGAGACAGGATGAGAAAAATCTTCCGGATTAGGGTCAAACCTAATATGAGAGTCTATAGATCGAGTTAATGCAATTGTAGGGGTTTTAATTAGAAAGAGATTTCAATTAATCAACCTAGGGTTAGACATTAGTAGCTTCGAGAGAGGTATTAATATAAATTAGGGAATCCTACGGATCAAGTCAAGTGAATAAATCGTCTGGTTCAGAGTTAGATAACAAGTGAAGTCTAGATGGATTCTTCCTCGAGTATTGTCTTAGTCAATTGGTTTTTTTTCCACAAGTATTTTCCCCAATTCATTCTTTGTGTCTTAGCATCCTTAGCTTAGTGGTTAGTTAATCTTAGATTAAACAATAATTCCCTTTTGTTTTAGGCTAGATAATAAAATAAAAGTCAGTACTAGTACTTTTGGTTCTTTTGGGTTCGACATTCCGGTCTTGCCACTAAGCTATACTACTGTTCGATATGTGTGCTTGCCTCAATCGTGATGATAGCTAGTTTCTAGGTTCGATCATTCGTTATATAAATTTTATTACTTTCGACACACGATAAGTTCTTGGCACCGTTGCCGGGGAACTGAAATATTAAGAACACTTAACTTTTATTAATTTAGCCATTTTTTATTATTATTGCAATTTATTTTCATTATTATTATTTTTTATTTTTTTTACTTTGCTAATTTTTCCTTTATTTGCTTTTGGCAGATAATTTTAGTTTATAGAGGAGATGGCACTGAATAACTATTAGTGGCAAGTTATGAGGATAAAGCTAACAAAAGCTGCCAGTGTCTTCAACCTCGACGCAGTAACCATGCTACCAAACCAGGTAGAGCTTTTAAGTAAGAAAATTTATGGTTTGTGTGGTTCTTCACAGGTACATCCAGTGATGCAGTGCGATACAAATGGAGGAGGGGTGAATAATACATAATATCTATCCTACAACCCTAGCACAGAGAACGAACAAGTCAACTATATGGGTAACAATTCTAGACATCAAAATAATCCCTATAGTAACACTTATAATGCAGGTTAGAGGAACCATCCCAATTTCTCATGGGGTGGTCAAGGTAATCAAAGACTGCAACTGCTTCTAGGTTTTCAACAACAACCCTACCCACAAGAGAAAAAGCAGAACCTCTAGGAGATGCTAAAAAATTTATCGCGGAGTCAGAAACCCATTTTCAAAACAGCGAAACAATGCTAAAAAAATCAGCAAGCATCGATTCAAGGGATCGAGAATCAATTAGGTCAGGTTGCTAAGCTGATCTCAGAACGGCCACAAGGAAGCTTGCCAAGCAGCACTGAAACTAACCCAAAAGAGCAATTTCAAGCCATAACTATTTGCGATAATGAAGGGTTAAATGAACCAGAACCAAGGAAAAAAAAACGTGGCAGATAAAGGTAAGGTTGAGGTGAGCTATGATACCGAAACTGGCAATTCCAGAGTACCAACCTCGTGTGCCATATCCCGATGCAACGAAGAAAGACCATACAGAGGAACAATTTGGTGAACTCACACTTCGTATAGGCGATGAAACGATCACTCTTGTAATAGCCCAAATTTCAGTGATGTCAAAAATAATGGTTCGAGACCACCAAATCTGAGAAATGGACTCGTAGACTATATTATTTAATATTTACGAGTCAAATGTAGCTTTTAAAATGTTTTTAAAATAGTAAATTGTGTTTTATAAATATTTATCTGGTAAAGAAATTAAGAAAAAGAGGTATCGAGAACTCGGTGTTATAAACCGAGTCATAAATATTTTTATGAATATTTACAGAATGTCAATAAGGTAGTATTAAAATTTCGTTAGAAAATTTTGACATTTGGGTGGTTAATTAAATAAAAGGACTAAATTGAAAAATGTGTAAAAGTTGCTAGAAGGATTAAATAGTTTAATTTTCAAATGAGGAAGGATTAAAGGAGCAATTATGTCAATAGCCAAACTTGAGCGGCATAAGCATTAAAAATCTAAGGTTTTATTATTAAACAAAAAAAAGGAATAAAAAAGAGAAAGAAACAGAGAAGCAAAAAGAGAGAAGGGGAGAAAAAAAGAGAAATAGAAATAGAAACCCACATGAAACAGAGAGCAGGGGAAGGAAAGAAAGAAAAAGAGAAGAGAAAGAAGAAAAGGGGCAAAATTGGAAAAATTACCAAAATTAGCTAAATAAAAGGGGACCAAATTAGAATATCTAGAGTTCTCTTGATTTCTCTTAATTTTCTTCAGCTGAAAAACAACTATGGAAGAGAGTTCAAGCTGGTTTTCATACCCAAGCTTCATGTAAGTTTAATTCTTGCTTTCTCCTTAAAATTTCTATGTTTTTGGACTTTTACAATTGGGTTCAACTTATTAATTCATTAATTTTTTATTCTATGGCTAATTTTTAAAGTTGATATGGATTAGTGCCGGAAGAATATGATGAATAATATTGATTTGAAGCTTTAATTTTGTTATATGATGATTTTATCAAGCAAAATTGATGGAAATTGATTTTAGAACCTAATTGTGAAAGAGTTGGGGGGTTTAGGGTTTAGGGTTTAAGGTTTAAAATTGAGGGTTAAGGGTTTAGGGTTTAGGGTGTAGGGTTTAAGGTGTAGGGTGTAGGGTGTAGGGTGTAGGGTGTAGGGTGTAAGGTTGAGGTTGAGGTTGAGGTTGAGGTTGAGGTGTTTAAAATTTAAAATTTAAATTTAAAATTTAAATTTAAAATTTAAATTTAAATTTAAATTTAAATTTAAATTTAAATTTAAAATTTAAAATTTAAAATTTAAATTTAAATTTAAAATTAAAATTTAAAATTTAAAATTTAAAATTTAAATTTAAATTTTTAGGGTTTAAATTTAAATTTAAATTTAAATTTAAAATTTTAAAATTTAAATTTAAAATTTAAATTTAAATTTAAATTTAAAATTTAAAATTTAAATTTTTAAAATTTAAATTTTAAAAATTTAAAATTTAAATTAAAATTTAAAATTTAAAAATTTAAATTTAAATTTAAATTTAAAATTTAAATTTAAATTTAAATTTAAAATTTAAAATTTAAATTTAAATTTTTAAATTTAAAATTTAAAATTTAAAATTTAAAATTTAAAATTTAAATTTAAAATTTAAATTTAAAATTTAAAATTTAAAATTTAAAATTTAAATTTAAATTTAAATTTAAATTTAAATTTAAAATTTAAAATTTAAATTTAAATTTAAATTTAAAATTTAAATTTAAAATTTAAAATTTAAAATTTAAATTTAAAATTTAAATTTTTTAAAATTTAAAATTTAAATTTAAAATTTAAATTTAAATTTAAAATTTAAATTTAAAATTTAAAATTTAAATTTAAATTTTAAATTTAAAATTTAAATTTAAAATTTAAAATTTAAAAAATTTAAATTTAAAATTTTAAATTTAAATTTTAAATTTAAAATTTAAAATTTAAAATTTAAAATTTAAAATTTAAAATTTAAAATTTAAAATTTAAAATTTAAAATTTAAAATTTAAAATTTAAATTTAAAATTTTAAATTTAAAATTTAAAATTTAAAATTTAAATTTAAGGTTTAAATTTAAAATTTAAAATTTAAAATTTTTAAAATTAAAATTTTAAATTTAAAATTTAAATTTAAAATTTAAAGTTTAAAATTTAAATTTAAATTTAAAATTTAAAATTTAAAATTTTAAATTTAAAAATTTAAATTTTAGGTTTTAAATTTAAATTTAAAAAATTTAAATTTAAAATTTAAAATTTAAATTTAAAATTTTAAATTTAAAATTTAAAATTTTAAATTTAAAATTTAAAATTTTTAAATTTAAAATTTAATTTAAAGTTTAAATTTAAAATTTAAAATTTAAATTTTTTAAATTTAAATTTAAAATTTAAAAATTTAAAATTTTAAATTTAAATTTAAAATTTAAATTTAAATTTAAATTTTAAATTTAAAATTTAAAAAATTTAAATTTTAAATTTTTTAAATTAAATTTTTAATTTTAAATTTAAAATTTAAAATTTTAGGGTTTAAATTTAAAATTTAAAAGTTTAAATTTAAAATTTAAATTAAATTTAAATTTTAAAATTTTAAAATTTAAATTTAAAAAATTTAAAATTTAAAATTTAAATTTTTTTAAATTTAAAATTTAAATTTAAAATTTAAAATTTAAAATTTAAATTTAAATTTAAATTTAAAATTTAAATTTAAATTTAAAATTTAAAAATTTAAAATTTAAAATTTAAAAATTTAAAATTTAAATTTAAAATTTAAAATTTAAATTTAAATTTAAAATTTAAAATTTTAAATTTAAAATTTAAATTTAAATTTTAAAATTTAAAATTTAAAAATTTAAAATTTAAAATTTAAAATTTAAAATTTAAAATTTAAAATTTAAAATTTAAATTTTAAATTTAAAAATTTAAAATTTAAATTTAAAATTTAAAATTTAAAATTAAATTTAAATTTAAAATTTAAATTTAAAATTTAAATTTAAATTTAAAATTTAAATTTAAATTTAAAATTTAAATTTAAAATTTAAATTTAAATTTAAATTTAAATTTTTTAAATTTAAATTTTAAAATTTAAATTTAAAATTTAAAATTAAAATTTAAAATTTAAATTTAAATTTAAAATTTAAAATTTAAATTTAAAATTTAAAATTTAAAATTTAAATTTAAAATTAAAATTTAAATTTAAATTTAAATTTAAAATTTAAAAATTTAAATTTTAAAATTTAAATTTAAAATTAAAATTTAATTTAAAATTTAAAATTTAAATTTAAAATTTAAATTTAAAATTTAAATTTAAAATTTAAAATTTAAATTTAAATTTAAATTTAAATTTAAATTTAAATTTAAATTTAAATTTTAAATTTAAAATTTAAAATTTAAAATTTAAAATTTAAAATTTAAATTTTAAATTTAAAATTTAAATTTAAAATTTAAATTTAAAATTTAAATTTAAAATTTAAATTTAAAATTTAAATTTAAAATTTAAATTTTAAATTTAAAATTTAAATTTAAAATTTAAATTTAAAATTTAAATTTAAAATTTAAATTTAAATTTAAAATTTAAATTTAAATTTAAAATTTAAATTTAAATTTAAAATTTAAATTTAAAATTTAAAAAAATTTAAAATTTAAAATTTAAAATTTAAATTTAAAATTTAAATTTAAATTTAAAATTTAAAATTTAAATTTAAATTTAAATTTAAATTTAAAATTTAAAATTTAAAATTAAATTTAAATTTAAATTTAAAATTTAAAATTTAAATTTAAAATTTAAAATTTAAATTTAAATTTAAAATTTAAAATTTAAAATTTTAAAATTTAAAATTTAAAATTTTTAAATTTAAATTTAAAATTTAAAATTTAAATTTAAATTAAAATTTAAAATTTAAATTTAAAATTTAAATTTAAAATTTAAAATTTAAAATTTAAAATTTAAATTTTAAAATTTAAATTTAAAATTTAAAATTTAAAATTTAAATTTAAATTTAAATTTTAAAATTTAAATTTAAATTTAAATTTAAAATTTAAAAATTTAAAAATTTAAATTTAAATTTTTAAAATTTAAAATTTTAAAATTTAAATTTAAATTTAAATTTAAATTTAAAAATTTAAAATTTAAAATTTAAAATTTAAAATTTAAATTTAAATTTAAAATTTAAAATTTAAATTTAAATTTAAAAAATTTAAATTTAAATTTAAAATTTAAAATTTAAATTTAAAATTTAAATTTAAAATTTTTAAATTTAAAATTTAAAATTTAAAATTTAAAATTTAAAAAATTTAAAATTTAAAATTTAAATTTAAAATTTAAAATTTTTAAATTTAAAATTTAAATTTAAATTTAAATTTAAAATTTAAATTTTAATTTAAAATTTAAAATTTAAAATTTAAAATTTAAATTTAAAATTTAAAATTTAAATTTAAAAATTTAAAATTTAAAATTTAAAATTTAAAATTTAAATTTTAAATTTAAATTTTAAAATTTAAAATTTAAAATTTAAATTTTTAAATTTAAAATTAAAAATTAAAAATTTAAATTTAAATTTAAAATTTAAATTTAAAAATTTAAAATTTAAAATTTAAATTTAAAATTTAAAATTTAAAATTTAAAATTTAAATTTAAAATTTAAAATTTAAATTTTTTAAATTTAAAATTTAAAATTTAAATTTAAAATTTAAAATTTAAAATTTAAAATTTAAATTTTAAATTTAAAAAATTTAAATTTAAAATTTAAAATTTAAATTTTAAAATTTAAAATTTAAATTTAAAAATTTAAATTTTAAATTTAAAATTTAAAAATTTAAATTTAAATTTAAATTTAAATTTAAAAATTTAAATTTAAAATTTAAATTTAATTTTAAAATTTAAAATTTAAAATTTAAAATTTAAAATTTAAAATTTAAAATTTAAAATTTAAATTTAAAATTTAAATTTAAAATTTAAATTTAAATTTAAATTTAAATTTAAATTTAAAATTTTTTAAAAATTTAAAATTTAAAATTTAAAATTTAAAATTTAAATTTAAAATTTTTTTAAATTTAAATTTAAAATTTAAATTTTAAATTTAAATTTAAATTTAAAATTTAAATTTAAATTTAAATTTAAATTTAAAATTTAAATTTAAATTTAAATTTAAATTTTAAAATTTAAATTTAAATTTAAATTTTAAATTTAAAATTTAAATTTAAAATTTAAATTTAAATTTAAAATTTAAAATTAAAATTTAAAATTTAAAATTTAAATTTAAAATTTAAATTTAAAATTTAAATTTTAAATTTAAAAAATTAAAATTTAAAATTTAAATTTAAATTTAAATTTAAATTTAAAATTTAAATTTAAATTTAAAATTTAAATTTAAATTTAAATTTAAATTTAAATTTAAAATTTAAATTTAAATTTAAAATTTAAATTTAAATTTAAAATTTAAAATTTAAATTTAAATTTTAAAATTTAAATTTAAATTTTAAAATTTAAAATTTAAATTAAATTTTAAAATTTAAAATTTAAATTTAAAATTTAAAATTTAAAATTTAAAATTTAAATTTAAATTTAAAATTTAAATTTTAAATTTAAAATTTAAAATTTAAAATTTAAATTTTAAATTTAAATTAAAATTTAAAATTTAAATTTAAATTTAAATTTAAAATTTAAAATTTAAATTTAAATTTAAAAAATTTAAATTTAAATTTAAATTTAAATTTAAAATTTAAATTTTAAATTTAAATTTAAATTTAAATTTAAAAAATTTAAATTTAAAATTAAATTTTAAATTTAAGTTTATTTAAATTTAAAATTTAAAATTTAAATTTAAAATTTAATTTTTAAAATTTAAAATTTAAAATTTAAAATTTAAATTTAAATTTAAAAAATTTAAATTTAAAAAAATTTAAAATTTAAATTTAAAATTTAAAAATTTAAAAAATTTAAAAAATTTAAATTTAAAATTTAAATTTAAAAATTTAAAATTTAAATTTAAATTTTTTAAATTTAAATTTAAATTTTAAATTTAAATTTAAAATTTAAAAAAATTTAAAATTTAAATTTAAAATTTAAAATTTAAAATTTAAATTTAAATTTTAAATTTTAAATTTAAAATTTAAATTTAAAAATTTAAAATTTAAATTTTAAAAATTTAAATTTTAAATTTAAATTTAAATTTAAAATTTAAATTTAAAATTTAAATTTAAAATTTAAAAATTTAAATTTAAAATTTAAAATTTAAATTTAAATTTAAATTTAAATTTAAATTTAAATTTAAAATTTAAATTTAAATTTAAATTTAAATTTTAAATTTAAATTTAAAATTTAAAATTTAAAATTTAAAATTTAAATTTTAAAATTTAAATTTAAATTTAAATTTAAAATTTAAATTTTAAATTTAAAATTTAAATTTAAAATTTAAAATTTAAAATTTAAAATTTAAAATTTAAATTTAAAATTTAAATTTTAAAATTTAAAAAATTTAAATTTAAATTTAAAATTTAAATTTAAAATTTAAATTTAAATTTAAATTTAAAATTTAAAAAATTTAAATTTAAATTTAAAATTTAAATTTAAATTTAAAATTTAAAATTTAAAATTTAAATTTAAAAAATTTAAAATTTAAATTTAAATTTAAATTTAAATTTAAAATTTAAATTTAAATTTAAAATTTAAAATTTAAAAAATTTAAAATTTAAAATTTAAATTTAAAATTTAAAATTTAAAAAAATTTAAATTTAAAATTTAAATTTAAATTTTTTAAAATTTAAAATTTAAAATTTAAAAATTTAAAATTTAAAAATTTAAAATTTAAAATTTAAAATTTAAAATTTAAAATTAAATTTAAAATTTAAATTTAAATTTTAAATTTAAATTTAAAATTTAAATTTAAAATTTAAATTTAAATTTAAATTTAAATTTAAAATTTAAAATTTAAATTTAAATTTAAAATTTAAATTTAAATTTTAAATTTAAAATTTAAAATTTAAATTTAAAATTTAAAATTTAAATTTAAAATTTAAATTTAAAATTTAAAATTTTAAAATTTAAAATTTAAATTTAAATTTAAAAATTTAAAATTAAAATTTAAATTTTAAAATTTAAATTTAAATTTAAATTTAAATTTAAAATTTAAATTTAAATTAAAATTTAAATTTAAAATTTAAATTTAATTTTAAATTTAAATTTAAAATTTAAAATTTAAATTTAAATTTAAATTTTTAAAATTTAAAATTTAAAATTTAAATTTAAAATTTAAATTTAAATTTAAAATTTAAAGTTTAGGGTTTAGGGTTTTTAGGGGGTTTTAGGAGTTTAGGGTTTTAGGGTTTAGGGTTTTTTAGAGTTTGAGTTTTTTTAGGGTTTTTTTAGGAGTTTAGGGTTTAGGGTTTAGGGTTTTTAGGGTTTAGGTTTAGGGTTTTAGGGTTTAGGAGTTTTTAGGGTTTAGGGTTGAGGAGTTTAGGGTTTGAGTTTTTAGGGTTTAGGGTTTTAGGAGTTTTTAGGGTTTAGGGTTTTAGGGTTTAGGGTTTTAGGAGTTTAGGGTTTAGGGTTTAGGGTTTAGGGTTTAGGGTTTAGGGTTTAGGGTTTAGGGTTTAGGGTTTTTTAGGGTTTAGGGTTTAGGATTTAGGGTTTTAGGGTTTAGGGTTTAGTTTTAGGGTTTAGGGTTTTAAAGTTTAGGGTTTAGGAGTTTAGGATTTTAAAGTTTTAGGGTTTAAAATTTAGGGTTTAGGGTTTTAGGGTTTTAGATTTAGGGTTTAAGGTTTAGGTTTTAGGGTTTTAGGAATTTAAAGAATTTAAATTTAAAATTTAAATTTAAATTTAAAATTTAAATTTTTGATTTAGGGTTTTAAATTTAAATTTAGGAATTTAGGGTTTAAAATTTAAATTTAGTTTAGTTTAGGGTTTAAATTTAAATTTAAATTTAATTTAGGGTTTAGGGTTTAAGGTTTAGGGTTTTAGAGTTTAGGGTTTAGGGTTTTAGGAGTTTAGGGTTTAGAGTTTTAGGGTTTAGGGTTTGGGTTTAGGGTTTAGGGTTTTAGGAGGTTTAGGAGTTTAGGGTTTAGGAGTTTTAGGGTTTTTTAGGGTTTAGGGTTTAGGGTTTAGGGTTTAGGGTTTAGGAGTTTAGGGTTTAGGGTTTAGGGTTTAGGAGTTTAGGGGTTTAGGGTTTAGGGTTTAGGGTTTAGGGTTTGGGGTTTAGGGTTTAGGAGTTTAGGGTTTAGAGTTTAAGGGTTTAGGGTTTAGAGTTTAGGGTTTGGGAGTTTAGGGAGGGTTTTAGGGTTTGGGGTTTGAGTTTGAGTTTTAGGGTTTAGGGTTTTGAGGTTTAATTTGAGGTTTAGGGTTTAAGGGTTTGGGGTTTAGGGTTTTAGAGGTTTAGGGTTTAGGGTTTAAGGGGTTTAGGAGTTTTTAGGGTTTAGGGTTTGAGTTTTAGGAGTTTAGGGTTTAGGTTTAGGGTTTAGGGTTTAGGGTTTAGGGTTTAGGGAGTTTAGGGTTTAGGGTTTTAGGGTTTTAGGAGTTTAGGTTTTAGGAGTTTAAGGGTTTAGGGTTTAGGGTTTAGGGTTTAGGGTTTAGGGTTTAGGGTTTTAGGAGTTTTAGGGTTTAGGGTTTTAGGGTTTAGGGGTTTGGGGTTTGGGTTGGGGTTTTTAGGGTTTAGGGTTTAGGGTTTTAGGGTTTTGAGTTTTTAGGGTTTGAGGTTTTTAGGGTTTAGGGTTTGGTTTTCAGGGTTTGGGGTTTTAGGGGTTTAAGGTTTAGGGTTTTAGGGTTTGAGTTTAGGTTTAGGAGTTTTAGGGTTTAGAGGTTTGAGGTTTGAGTTTTTAGGAGTTTAGAGTTTTAGGTTTTTGAGTTTGAGTTTGAGGTTTAGGGTTTTAGGGTTTAGGGTTCTGGGTTTAGGGTTTGAGTTTTTAGGGTT
>CP106711.1:0-87551 GCA_025503065.1 Gossypium bickii
ATTTTTAATTTTTTTTAAAAAAATGGTGGTGCGACCTAAAAAAACAAAAAGCAGAGTCACCACCAATCCAGCTTTTACTTAGGTGTGATTGGATCACCTTATAAAATGTTTTATTTCAAAACATTGATTTTAGTCCCTGAAATACAAGAAAATGAGTTAAAGGGTCGATTCTACGTGTGAGGAAGGGTTAGCACCCTACATGCTGGCCAAAAAATTTGGTACCTAATTGATAATCTCATGTCCTAATGTCGAAATTTTGAAAAAAGAAATTTAAAATACGATCCTTTTATTTGAAAAGAAAGCCGAGACTTACCTATCTCAAAGAAATAAAATGCTATACCCAATAAGTTAGGATGTAACATCTCATGACCTCGAAACTAGGCTCGCGCTTTATTTGTAGAAAAATCTTACTCGAGACACAAAGCGCCATATCAAATAAGTTAGGATACAACGTTTTTGAATCGCGAGAATAAATTTTGATTTGAAGTTTATAAGTTTCAATTTAGAAAGAAAAGGCATACTTAATATTTTAATTTCAACGAGAAAAAGCGAAACCTGTGAATTAGGAGGCACAATTTTTCTCAAAACCCCCAAATATTATGTATCACCACATTTTTATGAATTTTGAATAAAGATCGACTATTTTAGCAAAATATATTTCTTACAAAAAATGGTTTGAATAAAATATTGTATCAATGCATTACAAAACATAAATTCCATATAGTAATTCACCATAATTACAAGTTATGTTAACAAATAACATCAATATAAAACTAATTAACGAAAGAATAATGTAATATAGCAAATGATACATGCAATGAAAGGACTATACTAATGCAATAATACACAAATAAAAGAGCATGAATAAATAAATACAAGATATAAATAATCAACGGCAATTAAAATCTATATTAAATATGAAAACTCAAAAAATGAATATTAAAATTTTCAAACTAAATCAAATAAATAAATAAATGAATGAATGATGTATTTAAACATTGAATAAGTATTATAGCAAAATAAAAAGGAAAATAAAAATATGATAATTTCTAAAATGATTAACATGTATAAACAATATATATAAAAACATAGAATATATGAGAAAATATAGGGATACTTATAATAAATATATAATTTAATAATTTAGCACATATATAAATATAAATGATAATAGATGCCAAAAAAAGTGATTATAAGTAAATAGTATATATAACTTTAAATAAAAATATATTTGTAACATCTTGATTTAATGGGCTGTGCATTACATGTGTTTATAAGTTTAATTTGCTAATTTAAGGGTTAGGGGTCCAGATTGGGCCAAGAATGTCAGAGGCCTTGACTAAATCTCTGCGTAGACACTCTTAGCACTTTAAAGGGAAGTTATCTGTGTTTTAAATGGCAAAGTGGGCTTATGGCCCAAAGGTTGGTGGCACTACAAAGAAGCGGGGAGTGGCGTCACTAATGGATGGAAGGGCTTAAGTTTTGGTCATTTGGGGCCCATGTTTACAGGGCCAAATTCAGCACTTATAAAAGAGCTAGGGGGCGGCAACAAGGCTATTAATTAGGGGATTTTAATGTTTAATTTATGAGGATAATAATGGATAAAGGAAGGAAGAGTTTGAGATAATTAAAGCCTCTTTTGGATGGGTGCTTTGATAGGGATAAAGGGATAGGATGAGGATCTATCGGAGAAGGCTAGTGTTGGTAGAAAATCAAACACAGGAGAGGGGGAAATCAGTTTAGTAAAGGCTGGGGATGTGCCGAAATTTTAAAGACCATCTTAAGCATTAGTTCTTTTTCTTTATTTTCCATCTTCACTCTTTCAAGTCTAAAATCACTACTTCCTCTCCACTTTTCTTTATTTTTCTAAGCCCAGAACCCTCTGAAGTCCCATTAAGCACGAACCTCTGCTAATTGCTTTCTTTTCTCTTCCAAGTGCTTTGTTTGAAATTTCCCTCTTGTTCATCTTGTTCATCCTGCTCATCTTTTTGGGATTTTCTTAAAAGTGAAATCCATGATCTCATCTCCTGTGTTTGTCGAATTCTACGAGGTATTTGCTTGTGCCGAATCCCAAGAGAAAGCGAAGGTAAGTGTTGATTTGTAAGATTTCAATTCCGGCTTTTTAGGGACTCTAGTCGAATGGCTATAAGGAAACTAATCAAGTTTTTCTTATTTGCAGCATTTCGAAATTTGAAGAAGTCGATCGCTTAGATCTCTAAGTCGAGTTCAATAACACTCAGATCGTGTTACTTTCAGAGATTTCAAGGTAAGGAGATCTGTTGATTTTAATTTGTAAATTCGGGTATATACTAACCCTTGGCCGAATATAGGAGGGCCTTATATTAGCGTTCTTAGAAGCTTTTGAGGCAAGTTGTAAATGCAGAGGATGCGTAGATTCGATTAGCGAGGGTATGGACATAGAGGTAGTCTTACGCATTATTCGGTGTGTAACTTCTCACACCATTAGGCCCGATTGCTAATATTTATATATATGTAATAAATCTGCTATACTCTGTTAAATGCCTCAAATCCGTGCATAACATTTGGAAATCAAGGAAGGGTAAAGGCTAAATATCGAGTTAGTGATTTTTGCCATTCATCGATGAATGTTTCGTTAAAATGATATGTTTTGTATGTCAATTTTTATATATGCTTGAGGGTTGGGTGATTGATGAAAGGAAGTGATCTGCTCGTGGCTTATGCCATTTCACTTGGTGACTCTATCTCGATTTCTTTGATTTACGATGATGCGCCTTAATCTGCAGATGATTGCCATCGATGGTGTGTAGCTGAGCGTGGGTTGTTTGTAGAAATCCCCAATGGTGTGATTGGCGGTAAGGGTGGTGTGTAATGATTGGAAACCTAGGATTGGGTTGGGTTTTATGTATGTTATCTACTATATTATATTCTATATTACGATCATGTGGTTTAAGGCCCAACTGATGGTGCACAAGGGGTTGCACATCTTTGTGTCTCGCGACTCACCCTATTATTCAACATTTTGGTAGCACCTAGTGCATCGGACCAGAGGCTTGGAGAGGAGCATAAGGTGGCCATGCTAGAGAGTAATTTAATCCAAAGAAGACTTTACTCGGAAGTTTTATTTTTAATATCTTTAAATAATGGGTTTTAAATTTCATTGTAATAAGGCCATGGGCCACTAGCTTATTTTATTCCAGTTTTATGTTGGGCTTTTATTATTGTTAGGCGTTTAAATTTTTCCTTAATTTAGTAAAAGCATGTAGAAATTCAGTTTTTATTTACCAAGGCATTTTATAAAATTTACATCTTATATGAATTATTAAATTATTAAGTTTTACAGTATAAATATTTAAACTCCTTCTTTGCTTTTCAAAGTGCCATATCTTTTATAAAATCTCCTTAGTGACATACCAAATCCGGTTGTAGTGTTTGGGCCGGGTTTGGGGGTGTTACAATATTTATAATATAATAATCATAAAAACTACATATATAATATAAACAATATAAACAATATATATTATACAATATACATGATTTATATAATACAAAGGATAAAATAATTTAAATTATACATATGATATAATATATAATATACAAAATCTTAAAAAATGTATAATATAATAACTAATATACAAATTATAAAATAAAAAGTAATATATAAAATAATATTAAACTAAATAAAATAACCTAGTAAATATTAAATATTAATAACTTAATACATATAATATTAAATAATTAAAAATAAGAATGAAAATAAAAAAAAAATTTAAAGGATTAAATCGGAAAAATAAAAAATCAAGGGTAAAAATGTAAAAGAACCCGATTAGAATCACGCGTCATAATGTAAGGGACTTATTAGGCAATTAAGCCTTATCTCTTAAACGACACACTTTTTAAATCTCTCTTGCCTTGAAATAGCTTTGATAGACTAAACTAAGTGAAATACAGATTTCAAGGCTAATTTAAAGATAAAAGAAAATTCAAATTGGGACAAAATTATAAAGAATAAAATTGCTGAGGGACTAAAATGGAAAATTGCCCTTTATAAAAACGCACGGATCCTAGCCCCTGAACGACGTCGTTTTGGCCTTTAAAGGGGACCCCCAAAACGATGTCGTATGGATGGTTTATATAAGCTAAAATTCTATTTTTTGAAACCATTTAAAACACTTCAGAATAAAAAAGAAAACTGAGTTTAAAAATTCTCTCTGTCCTTTGGCCTTCGGCCAAGACTCCGATGACGAACCAACGTACACGCCACCACACGCGCCTCACGCGTCGTCGCCCACGGCGGCCCAAAGGTGAAAAAACTCCGTCCTTTTAATATAAACTCATTCTCTTCGTTGTAAATGGTGTTTGTATGTTTAAAAAAAAACATTCGTATGAATAAAAAAAAATTACACGAAAAGAAAAATAAATCGGAAATCACCTCTGTTTAAATTTTTTTGTGTTGTATTATCTTTGTATCTGCTTGTGTATATGTGTTCGTTTTACAGATTGCTTTGAGGTTTATATAGCCCTGAAATAAATTGAAAAAAAATAAATACAATATCAGTCTTGCTAGTTTTCTGCCATTTCTTTCCTTTTCCAGGTAAACGGCGAGGAATCAAGGCGATGATGAAAGCGCGGCCGGGTGGCTTGTTTTGGGCGTGAGGATGGATCTGCTTTGGGCGCTTGCTGTGCAGTGGAAACCTAGGGTTTCCTGTGTCTGTAAGCTATTTGGGCCACTTTGGGCCCCGTAGGTTTTGGGTCTGCGGCTATTGGGTGTAATTGGGTCTTGGGTTAGCATTCTTGTGCAGGTTTTAGTTAAGAGTGCGAGGGTATAATTGGCTTGGGTAGTCTTTTTTTTCTGTAAATGGGCTGTAATAAAAAAAACTGGCTTTGGTTTATTATTTTATTTTATTTTTATTTGTTTTATTTACATGGGCCCGAGCTAAATTGGGTTCTTACATTCGGAAATTAATAAATGGGTGAAATTTCTTTTGAATATTGGTGATCGATGGATAAATGGAAATTTCCCAAAATAAATGAGGTTTTGCATGTATTGCGTAGAAGCAGATTGAGCTCGGATGGAAAATCGACAAAAGCCTTCTTGAGAATTAAAAGTGAATAAGATTTATTCCCGATTCACTAAAAGAAATTAAAGTGCGTAGGATTTATTCCGAGATTCACTATAAATATATAAAGTGGATAGGATTTGTTCTACGATTCACTAAGGTAACTTAAGGTGGATAGGATTTTCCTAAAATGGTAATCTTGATTCCTCTTTATTCACCAGCGATATGTAACTTGTGAGAGTGCTTGATGATTTAACATCCTAAGAGGCTAAATCCACGAATATGAATTGTGAAATATGGAAATGTACACTTTGAGTGTACTCTTTGGAAAATCCATCGATAATTCCAATGATTCAACGGATGAGATAGTAAAACGAGACATGAGAAATATGAGATGAAATGAGAAAGCAGACATGATGAGCTCATCTATGCATATTGGTACATTTATTGCTAACATGTTTGATTGAAATGTTTATGTATAGGCAAATAGCCAAAGTCAATGGAAATTATGCTTTTATATAATTTAAATGTTAAATATGATTGGTAAGTTTAATTCATGTTATATGAACTTACTAAGCATAAATATGCTTATTAGGTTTTATTTTCCCCTGTTTTATAGTGCTTGAAAGCTCGGAAGAAGTGGGAGGCAGATTCGGAGACTTAATCACACTATCATCTGTCGGTTTTGGTATAAATGGTTTACTTATTTTGAAAATGGCATGTATAAGCTAAATTAGTAAAATGATAAATGTTATGAAATGTTTGGAAGTTAGCCATTGGTATGGCTAGCAATGATATATATATATAAATATATGTGTTCATAAAGTTATAAACGGTTTTAATACATATATGGATGAAATAGTATAAGTATGATATAGAAAACATGCATATTGAGGTGGCATATAGCATATTGGTTGTATGGATATATGATATTGTGAATGTGGTCTCTTTGGTAAGTTTAGGTATTAGGTTTTTGTAATGTTAAAGTAGAGTTTTCTTGTAACATCCGGGATTTGGAGGTCTTGCATTTTACATCGTATTTATGCGTTAGTATGCTCTATATGCATGTTTGAGTGTGTTTGGGGCTTGAGAAACCTTGAGGCTAGGTAGGAGCCTTAGTGAAAATTTTGGTTTGAGTGCTAAAGGAGAGCTTGTGGTGTCGGGCCTTAAGGGATTTAATGTGGTGTTCAGTGACACAACAAGTGGAGTGGTGGAGTGGCAAGGAGGCGTCACCTTGTATGCAGGGGTATTGCGTCAGTAGGGAGCTGCAAGGGGGGAAGAGGTTCGAGTAGCATGAGTTGCATTTTGGCGATTTGTTTTTGCGTGCTGAAGGAAGGTGTTGGAGTTTGGCTAGGATCTTTGGTAGGAAATGTTGATTGAGTCAAACAACTCAAATGTGTGGCTATGAGGGGAGATAGAAGTGGGAATCATTCAAACTCATTTGAATGAGTGATGTAGAGGGAATTAAGGAGGAAAACATGGGGGTGTTGGCTAGTTGGATGTTAGCCGAATTTTTGAAGGGTTGGGAGGAGGGGAATATTCGGTTTTGAGCTTAAGAGGAGGGTACCGAAATTTAGTTTTTCTTTCTTTCTTCTCATCCTCTCTTGTGCCGAAAACACTTAGCATCTCAACTCTCTTTCTTTCTTTTTGAATAGTCGAAACTTAGAAGACCATTGGGGTCACTTTTATTCATCTTTTTCTTCTCATCTTCAAAAGCCGAAAGTGCCACATTTTCTCCCTTTTTCATTTTAAGTTTTATTTTCTTTCTTAAAGCCTCTCTAGCCGAACCATTACTCTCCCTTCTCCTCTTTTCTTTTTCACTTTGATAGCCTTGAACCCTCACTACTTTTGCAAAAGCCGAATAGCTCTTCATCTCTTTCTCTTGGTGGCCGAATGAACTTCCCATTTGTGAACCTTAGCCGAACCTTCTAACTATCTGCATTTCTTTTTCTATTTGTTTGTTGCAACTCAATTCTTAGCCGAATCTTGCAAGTGACTCTAGACAAACCTATATCCCTTTCATCTCTTAAGTTTCTCTTAGTTGCTTATGTGTGTCCGAATCTAGGAAGGATCAATTTTGGGATCTCTATTTGGGCTAACATTGAGGGGGTTAAGGATCTTTTGGGATTCGATCAATCAAGGGATTTCGATAGTCTCTTGGTTCAAGGATAGACTCTCCGGGTTTTGTCAATTTCAGGTAAGGATGTTCGATTAAGATATTATTTAGTTCGTATAAGATCTGATTTAACGTTTTAACCCGGGTCTTCTAACCAAAGATTTTATTTGATGGATTCGAGTATCAGCCAAGGAGAGAAAGGGGTTGGACACGTAGTCCCTACCCCTAAATTCAAGAAGTGGTCAATTTCAGCGGTTCGGGATTGGCCACCAGGGTGTGGGCCAGCGTCGGAGCAGGATTGTAGGCAAATAGCGGTAGTGTCGATTAGTGAGAGTGTCAACATAGAGGGCGCGGTATTGCGAGTTATCAGGTGTGTAATTAACACACTGTTTATTTATTTGCTTTAGTTTAAATGTATGTGTTGTGTGTGGTAGCCAAAGCGATGGTTTTGCTGGTGGTGTTATTACCCATATTTGGTAGCAGGGGAACCGTGTTAGTATACGACCTATGTTGAGGTTGCGGTTAATAATTGTGGATCTATGTAAGCATGTCATATATGCATATTTGGTATATTCATATGTTATATTGCCATTTCATTATATTATGCTGCATGTGCATGGGGTTCGGGATATATTGAATAAAGGGGAAGTGTGTACATTTATGTACGTGGGTGACTCTGTCACAATTAATGATGGCCACGAGCCTCATTGTGGATTTATGAGGACTTTAAGTCTTATCGTGGATATTTGTGGTTTTATCATGTGGATCAGTGGCTAGACCACTAAGTGGACTTTGAGCAGTGTGCCCGTCGGCATAGACTGCCAAAGAGGTGTGTAGCGGATGGAGGGTCGATTTAGTAATCCCATGGTGTGTGGTGTGTAGCGGTTGGATACTAGGTTGGGTTGGGTTAACATATTGCATCATTATGCGTGGTATGTGGTTTGATGTGAATTTGGGGTCAAGCCCATTTGTGGAATCATGTGGTTTAATTGCAAACTGAGTCTGGTGACTCACCTTGTTTTTCAAACAATGTAGGTAATTCGTAGTTCTTTGGACCGGGCTGGAGTGGATCCGAGGTGGCTATGCAGAAGCTGTTTTTATTTCTAAGAACATTATAAACTTTTAGTTACTTTTTCAGATATTTTTATTGTAATAAGGCCGCTTTAAATGTTTTGAGATATTATGGTTTAACTCGGATTTATTAGTGGTTAATTAATTAAAAGTGGTTTTAAGATATTTATAACATGAGAGTAACAAATGAAGTTTTTTTAAACTTTGGATCGCTTATAAACAATCATTTTTCTTGAAACTCAAGCATGAATAACGACTTGACCTTTATACAACCCGAAATTTTTATTCGTCGACAAATTGCTAATTTTAAACGAAACCCCCTTTTAAACGAAGTATTTGATTTAGAACTTAAAACTTATTTTCACCTTCAAAATAGAACTCTTTTCAACCTTTTTCCCATTAACATTCCGAATTCGGTTAAGTGGTGTTTTGGGCACAGTTTGGGGTGTTACATTTACGGTATAAGGTACTATGTTCTTGATGTGTTAGAGATGGGAAATATTGTAAAGAAAGGAAATGAAGGTGTTATAAACTTAGTTACTAATATTTTGCACTAAAATAGTTTTAGACAACAACGATGAGTCTAACTTTAAAAATTCACCAAAATTGTAGAAATTTAATTAAAGGTTAATTATAGTATTAATTTAGAGCCTATTGAGTCTAGTTTTACATAGAAGAAATGGTGTAAGAAAAATAATTTCATATTATGAGATATTTGATTTTTGTGAGACAATGTTAGATTGATTTGGGTTCCCTGTTTTGACTTTGGAAAATCATCAAACAATTTATAAAAATAATTATGGGTTTAAATTTATATGTTTTCTTTATAGAAACAAATGAAACATCATCAAAATCTCGTACTAAAAGATAATTATTTTTAGTGAAGGAAGGTCAGCATCAAGCAATGAAACAGGGGATAAGTTTGAAGAATTAACTATACTTATTGGCTAAATTATAAATTCTGAAATTTTTATAGTAGAAATATATTTGAGTCTAGTTTCTAAAACATCAAGCGGATCTTTATTTGGTATTTTGTAGCTCGAGATATAAATAATTTAGTAACTATAACTCAAGTGGACAATTTCGCTATGAACGATAAATATCATTAATTATCACGAAAATAATTTAGGGGTGTTTGTAACACCCCAAACCCGACTTAAAACATTACGACCGAATTAGGTATGTTATAGAGGAAAATATTTTTAAAAAAATCTCTTTTAGTTGATTCAATTTTTTGGTAAAAACGTTTCACTTTAAATAGAATATTGTCCTGTTTAAAAAAGTATATTAAGAAGGATTGTTATCAATTTCAGAAGTACCCGATGGCACAGAAAACATTTACGTTTGAATTTAAGAAAACTTGTGTAATCATTTTAAAGTCATTAAGTAGTTTAAACAAATTATTCCAAAACATGTGAAATAATAAAAATAAAATCTTAGGAGGCCTTATTACAACTTGAACAAATAAAACCAACAATAAAATAAAATAATTCAAAGTTCATTAAGTCCACATTTTCACTGCATGGCCACCTCGAGTCCATCCGGCTCCTCATCCGCGATCTACGAGTCACCTGAAAAATGTTAAATGAGAAGGTGAGTCACCAAGACTCAATGTGTAACCCTTCCCCCGGTTTAATGCAACATCATACACAATTTATAACTAAGTCAACATGCACTAAGTTTAACATGCACCCAACCTAGCCATCCAAACACCTTTCTCTACCCCGTGTGGTACCAAACCACTGGTGGTGCCAAACCATTGGTGACTCAAAGTAACAAATGTGATACCAAATCACTGGAGGTGCCAAACCTCTGGTGTCCGAAGACACAATCCATCTGTAGGGCCAACCCAGTGTGATACCAAATCACTGGCGACGATCCCATAATATCAACTGTGGGGCCAACCCACTGTGGTGCTAAGCCACTGGGACAAGACGTTATGAGGTGCCAAACCTCTGGTGACCATAGACACGAATGTGGTACCAAACCACTGGTGTCCGAAGACACGGATATCACTTCCCCCTCCTCTCATATCACCCATTGTCATGCCATACTCATGTAAATCATGCAAATCATGTCATCATGCTTTATTACAAATCATAATACATATATGTCATAAATCACAATATCATACATATCGAATGGCAGAACTCATATCGAAACGGACTTACCCGAATCCCTGCTCATACCCATAGGGTATCATATCAACATCCACACTGTTTCAGCTTTATCATACTCAGGTTATTAAAACATATTACTAAGTAATAGAGTGTGTAAGTTTACACACCTGTTTACTAACGCGACTATCAAATCCCGTAGATCAATGTAACACCCCAAACCCGGTCCAAACACCACGACCGAATCTGGTATGTTACGGGAAAACGTGTTTGAAAATTTCGAGGTTGTATTAGATAAATTTGATAAAACTATGTTCCTTTGTGAAAAACAAGTTGTTTAAAATTTAGACTTAATAAAATTGGATTTCACGATTGAAGCCATTTGATCTCCATTGGTTTATAAAATCGATTGGGATACAGATGGTATAGTTGAAAACACCTTGCGTTAAAATTTTGAAATCATTATCTTTCCAAGTTTTAGTAGAATTCATACCAACTTATTTGTTAAGGCATATTAAAATCTAAACATAAACAATATAAAACATAAATTATAAAGCCTTTTACAAATCAATAAAAACCCAAGCTGAAGTAAATAATTAAAGTACCCAAATTCCATAGTCCAAGCAACACTTTTATTATAGCATGGCATGTGCACCCGAGTCCATCCCGGCTCTAAGTCCGCGTCTCACGAGTCACACGAAATGTCAAAGGAGAGGGTGAGTCGAGTGACTCGATGTGTAAACCCGCTCCCGATAAAACAACATGCTAACACACATCATACATAGCAACATAATTAATGCAACCCGATCCTAACCATCCATACACCTTTTCTACCCGTGTGGTACCAAACCACTGGTGGTGCCAAACCACCGGTGACGTATAGTCACGATGTGTTACCAAAACACTGGTGTCCCAAAGACACATTATCCATCAATGTGGTCCCAAACCACTTTGGTGTCCCAAAGACACAATGTGCTACCAAAGCACCGGTGACCGTAGTCACAAATCGATGATGGGGCCAACCCATCGTGTGTTACCAAAACACTAGCGAGGCGATCCCATATCTCAAGTGGGGCCAACCCCACGGTGGTCAAACCACGGGGACAAGTCGCAATGAGGTGCCAAACCTCTGGTGTCCCAAAGACACAATGTGCTACCAAAGCACTTTGGTGGCCAGTAGTCACAAATCCGGTGATGGGGCCAACCCATGCGTGTGTTACCAAAACACTAGCGTCAATCCCGTATAATCATCTCGTGGGGCCAACCCACTTTGTAGTGCTTGAGCCAACTGGGGACGAGACGCGAGGTACCAAACCTCTGGAGGTGCCAAACCTCTGGTGACCCAAAGTCACAAAGTGTGCTACCAAAGCAGCTTTGGTGCTCGTCGGCACAAAATATCACTGCTCCCTCTCTCTCATATCACCCATACATGACATACTTGACTCATGTACAATATGCAAATCATGTAACTCATGCAACCATGTCCAACATAGCATCTCATAGCATATACATATATAGCATAGATCATCATACCCAAAGTATCCATAATAGGGTGGTAATAAAATAGACTTACCGGATCCGTACACATACCCCATTTGGGTATCCCATCATCCATCATCTTTGTTATGGTTTTTAACGAGCAAACGAGGTTTAATTAACAACATTACCAAGTATTAGTGTGTTAGTTTACACACACGATAACTCTGAGCCTAGAAATCCCAGCGAGAGCGAATGCTAAGCCCCTCGATTATTGACTCCTACAATCGGCCAAACATAGGGTTAGGCCTCCAAGACATTCGGCCACAACAAATAACCAAAGGGTTAATATCGAACCCTTACCTTGCTATTGGTTTGCTTTCTAACCAATACCGAACCAACTAATGGTCCTTTACCACAATCGGCACAACCTAATGCCTACCCAACAATAGAGACTCCGCTGAGCGCCTTGAAGTCCCAGATGCCCCCTATAACACAATCGGTTTCATCACCAAAGGATTAGCACTCACAACAAAGTCACATTCGGCTCTTAATCAATCCAAGCGATTAAGAGCGAGAAAAAGAGAAGAAATGGCCATTCGGCCAAAAGCTTACCACCACCAACGATTAAGGCAAGGCTTCCAAAACACCAGCGATATTCGGCCACTACAACCTCTAGGAGAAGGGATGGATCCGTTAATACTTTGAACCAAAGAGAATTCGGTCTAGACTTAAAATAAAGCAAGGGATATAAGTGATAAAGAAGAAAGAATCGGCCAAATTTTGAGAAGAAAAGAAAGAAAAATGGAAAAGTGGTAGGTGCTTTTAGGTTCTTGAGATGACAAGAAATGGAAAGAATGAATAGGAATTTTTTTTAGTTTAGGCAAAGGTAAATTTGGCTTTAGTGTTTCAAAAGGGAAGGGAAAGCGAAACAAAAAAAAAAGAGATATGATGAGAAGGCTAGTTTAAACTTAGCTCCAAAAGAAGATAAGAAGGAGAAATGGAATGATGATTCGGCCAAAAGGGACAAAAAGAGGTACTAACTTGAGGCTCAAGAACTTTCGGCTACAAACACTTTAGGAGACAAGAAATAAAATGAAACTTTCGGCAATCCCTTTTGAGTTTTGGTCTTACGGTTCCAAGAGTAAAAGAATGAGAGAAATTCTCTTGAAAACTCAATGACAAAAGAAAGAAAGAATAGTCTTCCAACTTGACCGAAAATGCCTCAAAATTCCAATTGAATTTCGGCATTACCCACTACAACACACCACCAAGCCGTCCACCCACTCCACAACTCCCCAACATTCGGCCAAATCCCCCTATTCACTCCCAACCACCATTTCAAATAAGTTTGAACAAGTCCACCTCCCCAATTTACTCTCCACCTTCCATTTGAATGGTATGACCAAGTCAATGGCGAGTTTGAACCGCCACAAACTCCTCCTCCATGCCGTCCAAAATAAATGCCAAAATGGAGAATTTCGCACTCGAACACAAGACACACCACTGCTTGCTTTAGGCGTTACCCACACCAAGCCTTAGTGGCGTCTAGCTTGCCACTACACCAGCTCCCTTTTGTGCAACAAAACCACAATTAAAACTCTTATGCCCCAGCTCCAACAGCTCCCCTGACTTAACACCCAAAAACCAAAATTTTCCCATTCCCTCGGGCATACACCTAGCCTATAATCAAGCCCCTAAAACAACGGAAATAACAACACAAACCTACCAAACACATACAATATCATGCAACACAAAAATAGCCCCTAACCGGGATATTACGATTCTACCCCTTAAAAATAATTTCGGCCTCGAAATTACACGATCAAAAGAGTTGCGGGTATTCTTTGTCTCATCGCATCCTCGGGTTCCCACTTGGCTTCTTCCACGCCATGATTCCGCCAAAGAACCTTAACCAAGGGCACGGACTTTCTCGCGCGAGAACCTTCACATCCCGATCAAGAATGCGCACGAGTTCCTCTTCCATAGTCAAATCTGGATTTACCTCGATCTCCTCCTTTGCTACTACATGTGATGGATCGAGCGATACCGTCGAAGCATCGACCGCGTGAAAAACATCGTGAATCGGCTAAGCTCTGCGGCAACTCAAGCCGATCACGCCATCGGTCCAACTTCGCCTCAATACCTTATACGGCCCAATGAACCTCGGACTTAGCTTGCCTTTTACGCCAAACCTCGGCACCTTCTTCCAAGGCGAGACCTTTAAAAAACCCGATCTCCCACAAATAACTCTATATCTCTTCGCTTAAGATCGGCATAAGACTTTTTGCGGTCAGAAGCTTCCTTTAAACGAGCTGAATCAACCTAACCTTGTCTTACTCATCGACCAACCAACTCGGGTCCCAATAAGCGGCGTTCACTAACTCTGTCCAACAAGTAGGTGGCGACACTTCCTACCATCTGACGCCTCATATGGTGCCATTTTGATGCTTGCTTGGTAGTTTTGTTGTTATAAGCGAACTTCGGCCAATGGCGAAATTCATCCCAAGCGCCCGAAGTCGAAACACAACCTCTCAGCATGTCTTCCAAGATCTGAATAACCGCTTTACGTTGCCGTCGGCTGCGGGTGGCCGTCTTTGAAATCAGCCAGCGTACCCGAGCTGATGCAACGCTCTCGAACCTCGGCGTGAACCTCGGATCCCTATCTCGAGATTATCGAAAGCTGAGCATGCGTGTAGTCTCACTATCTCGACACATAGAGCTTAGCCAATCTCTGAAGTGAATAGTCCACTCTCACCGAAATGAAATGGGCTAACTTAGTCAGACGGTCCACGATAACCCAAACTGAATCCTTCTTGCTTGGCGTAAGTGGTAAACCACTGACGAAATCCATAGTTATCCTTTCCCATTTCCACTGAGGAATCTTCACAGGCTGAAGCAAACCCGACGGCAACTGATGTTCAGCCTTGACCTGCTGACAAGTCAGACATTTTCCAACAAACTCTGTCACTTCTTTCTTCAAGCCAGGCCACCAAAACTGTTCTTTAAGATCCCTATACATTTTGCTACCTCCCGGATGCATAGCATAAGAGATCGCTGTGCGTCTGAAGAATCTTACGCCTCGGCTCAACATCTTTAGGCATACAAGGCTTACCTTGAAAACACAGAACCTCATCACTAGACAAGCTGTAACCCTCCAAACCACCATTCTGCACTTGCAACCTCCGCGCACTCAGAACCTCATCCTCCAACTGTTTCTCTTTGATCTGCTCAACCCAGTAGGCTTAACTGCGGCTCTGCGAGAATACTCCGTCGTCGTACAAACTCAAATGGGCAAACAAAGCTCTTAAGTCCGAAACAACCTTACGGCTCAGCGCGTGCGCCTGGCGTTAGCCTTGCCGGGTGATATTCGATCGAGCGATCGTAGTCCTTGAGCAATTCAACCCATCTACGCGCCTCAAATTCGGATCATTCGAGTCAATAGGTACTTCAAACTCTTATGATGCGTGTAGACTATTGACTTCTCCTGTACAAGTAGTGCCTCCAGTTTTTAGGCGAAGACTACGGTGCTAGCTCTAAATCGTGCGTCGGATAGTTGACCTCGTGTGGCCTCGGTTTGCCGAAAGCGTAAGCCACAACCTTACCCTCTGCATCAAGACACAACCCAAACCCGTGTGTGATGCATCGCGATGCTTGTGAATTCCTTACCGACCTCGGGTTGAATTAACACGAGGAGCCTCTGTCAAGATCTTCTTCAACTTATCAAAACTCTCCTGCTGTTTCTCGGTCAAAGCGAACGGAACTCCTTCCCATGCGGCTTAGTCATCGGTCTTTGCAATTAACGAGAAACCTCAACAAACCTTCGGTAGTATCTGCCAAACCGAAAACTCCGAATCTCGATAATCCGACTTAGGAGGCTTCCAATCCAAAACCGCCTCAACCTTCCGAGGATCTACTCTAATCCCTCGGTGATACTACATGACCCAAAAACACCACTTCCTGGCGAACTTCGCACTTCTTGAACTTAGCATAGAGTTGCTTCTCCTCAAAATTTGCAACACCACTCTTAAGTGTGCCTCATGCTCTTCTTCCGACCCTTGAGTAGACCAAGATGTCGTCAATAAAAACCACGGCGAAGCGGTCCGATCTTCTTTGAAACACCACTATTCATCATATCCATAAAAGGCTGCTGGGCGTTAGTCAACCCGAGCGGCATTACTAGGAATTCGTAGTGCCCATACCGAGTCCGAAAGCGGCGTCTTATGAATATCCGCTTCCTTAACTTTCAAGCGATGGTACCCGGACCTCAAATCGATCTTGAAAACACCGATGCACCTTTCGGTGATCAAACAAGTCATCTATCGTGGTAGCGGATACTTGTTTTTAATCGTCGACTTATTCGGTTGGCGATGATCGATACACATCCGCATCGTACCATCCTTCTTCTTGACGAATAATACGGCGCTCCCCGGCGGCGAAACACTTGCCTAATGAAGCCTCGATCCAACGGCTCCACGAATCGAGGCCTTAAGCTCCACCAATTCCTTTGGTGCCATCCTATATGGAGCAATAGACAGCGGCGCGATCCACGGTAGCGAGATCTATCCCAAACTCTACCTCACGATCGGGTGGCAAACCCGGAAGCTCCTCTGGAAACACATCCACAAATTCCTTAACAATGCAGAACCTTCTCAGCGGCGGACTCCTTAGCCTCCAAGGCATACACATGAACCACATACGCTTTGCGGCCCTTCCGACCATCTTTCTGACTTTTAAAGCCGACACCACATTGGATAAGTAATCTCTCCTATTACCTATCATAATCACTTCATCACCCTTATCCGTCGATAGAACCATGCGCTTAGCGCGCAATCCACCTTGGCACAGTACTTCACCAGCGGTCCATCGAGAATCGGATCGAACTCCCCAAGCGGCGGTTCCATCGGATCGGCGACAAAAAACTACCCCGGGTTCTAGGGTACATCCTTATACAACTTATCTACCACTACTGAGTGACCTGGGGCTAAATACGGTCATCTGTCTAGAAGATATCTCGAGAATCTAAGTCCATGGTCTCAACTATACTACTAGCAACATCACGAATCGTGGAACCCAAATCGATTAAAGCGATATATAAGTACCAAAAATCAAGAACGTCTGGGTTATGGCGTCCGGTGCGTCGCCCTCTCTCTCGGCGCCTCGCCGCATACACCAATCCAGGTATGCGTGCCTCGAAACTACCGCGCCCTCGCGGTGCTCCACGACCTCGACCAAATCCATTACCACCTGCTGCCATTACCACGGCCCCTCTGCGGTGGCGGTCCATTACCTCTGTCATCGATTACGGCCCGACTCTGCGGTGAATCCCGCCATCCTACGCGGGCGGTCCCTAATGCGATGATCCGAAGAACCACACTCGAAGCAACCTTTTCCACGGTCCAACAGCCACCCCAATGAGATTTCCCACACCGATTACATCTGCGGCGGTCCCGCCAAGCGACAACGAACCTAGCGATGATTACGCCCACTTTCGGTCTAGCCCTCTTCTGCGGATTGCGGGCGATCCGAAGACCCAAAGCTCCTCTTAAGCCTACTCCTGTCCATGCTGCATCTTCGACTCCTTAACACCTTCGGCTACCTTAGCCTTCTCGACTAAGGCAAAGAAACTCGCGCTCCTGGCATGGAGCAATCAGCGACCTCAACTCGTCTCGGCCCGTCCTCCTCGAAACGAACACACCTCTCATGCTCGGTGGCTACAATGCCCACGGCATACCTACTCGGCCGAGGAACTCACTCGGCCTCGTACTCGACCACAGATTTACTCCCCTGAACAAGTCTCAGAAATGCCTTTCGTTGGGAGTCGATGTAACTAGCCCCAATGTATTTCTTTTGATATGCAGCTCTGAAATAGTCCCATGTCAAATCCTCAGCTGCCACACTATCCCGAACCGTGAGCCACCACTGATATGACTCATCCCGAAGAAGCGTCGATGCCCTTCAACTTCTCCTCGATCGTCAAGTCCAGATCGTCCGCATGATCCACTCCGTTGCCTCCGTAATACTCGGCGGTGCTAGAGCAACACCCGATACACCTCGGAAGAACTTCGGCCCCGTTGGCGGTCGTCGCTCAGAAACAGATTTCCTAACTCCCGCACCACCGCTTACACCAGCTACCCTTTCCAACACCCGCAGCATCGCCTGTGACACTGCATCGTCTCCAGTCTGATCCTGGAACTCACCACCTCCAGCTGGTGGCGGAACCGGCATCTCATTTTCTGACCCTTGACCAGATCCTACGGGTTCAGAAACCGTCATTCTACCCCTACCTCTACCACGAGTATTACGACCACGTCCGCCTCGAGTGCTCATGTCTAACGATCTCGTTTACGATTAAAAAGATTTTTATGCATTAGTATCGTTCCACTTTCTTAACAAAGAAAGAAATTTTATGGATAGAGTTTATTCGGGGGTTCTTTCGAGCAACCTGAGTTTCAATCTTCTATCCTATTCATCCAAAAGAGATTATACATACATTCCTTAACCCTTTCCATACCTATTCACTCTTTGGACATTCTTTGCCCATTTCTAGCCCAAGGGTATTTTCGTCATTTTCCTACGAGGTATTTTAGTAATAAAAGATATTTTGAACTTTAAGTAAACCGGTCAATTTGAAATTCAAAAATTTGTGAGTGTTCTTTGAAAATTTTTGTAAAATACTTCGTTTTGAAAACCGAGGTATTTTAAAATTTTTCACAAAGCGAGGCGTTTTAGTAAATTTTCCAAATCAAGATTTTCGATTGATATTTTATAAAGCAGTGTTTGAATTTAGTAACATCATTGAAATTTTGGGCAAAATCATTGAGTTACTTTTTATAAACCGAGGGCATTTTAGTAAATTTACCACAAGGGGCATTTTTGTAATTTTCCATAAATCAGGTTTTTCAGAAAATTGTTGTAAATGTGACATTTTCGGTTTTGAAAGAGTTTATTACTGAAAAGTGTGAAAACATTAGGGTTGTTGTTGTATTTTCAAAACATAGCTATTTCCCTTTTTTCGGGTTTAGTCGTTAGGTTAAGTCTATGGTGAGCCTTCTTGCTCAGAGTGAACTCGAGCTACGCACCGTGGGATACTGCGAAGAGGAGGTGAGTCACGAGGACTGCTTAAATACCAAGCTCTTAGGATCCTCTCCTGAGACATGCGTCACGGGAGTTACCACACCCCTAGCTCCGTGGTTGAGTCATAGATTGGTTTAGTGCTTTAAGTCTTATGCTTTAGTTCGAGTGTTTGAGTGATCTAATCCTGGGGTTCAAGTCCTATAAATCTAACTACGTTCCATATCACCTACCCTTCTACAAATAATAATTCACGTAAGAGTTTAGAATTACTTACAGGCGGCTGGTGCGGAGACTCGGTGCCATGCCTTGTAAACCATATATTCAATCCCAAAACACTTAAAACGAATTTTTGAAAACAATTTGGGCCTCAAGCCCACAACCGAGCTTTTGAACTTAGCTCTGATACCACAATTGTAACACCCCAAACCCGGTCCAAACACCACGACCGAATCTGGTATGTTACGGAAAACGTGTTTGAAAATTTGAGGTTGTATTAGATAAATTTAATAAAACTATGTTCCTTTGTGAAAAACAAGTTGTTTAAAATTTAGACTTAATAAAATTGGATTTCACGATTGAAGCCATTTGATCTCCATTGGTTTATAAAATCAGTGGGATACCCGATGGTATAGTTGAAAACACCTTGCGTTAAAATTTTGAAATCATTATCTTTCCAAGTTTTAGTAGAATTCATACCAACTTATTTGTTAAGGCATATTAAAATCTAAACATAAACAATATAAAACATAAATTATAAAGCCTTTTACAAATCCAATAAAAACCCAACTGAAGTAAATAATTAAAGTACCCAAATTCCATAGTCCAAGCAACACTTTTATTATAGCATGGCATGTGCACCCAGAGTCCATCCCGCTCCAAGTCCGCGTCTGAGTCACTGAAATGTCAAAGGAGAGGGTGAGTCGAGTGACTCGATGTGTAAACCCCTCTCCCGATAAAACAACATGCTAACACACATCATACATAGCAACATAATTAATGCAACCCGATCCTAACCATCCATACACCTTTTCTACCCGTGTGGTACCAAACCACCGGTGGTGCCAAACCACTGGTGACGTATAGTCACGATGTGTTACCAAAACATTTGGTGTCCCAAAGACACATTATCCATCAATGTGGTCCCAAACCACTTTGGTGTCCCAAAGACACAATGTGCTACCAAAGCAACGGTGACCGTAGTCACAAATCGATTGAGGGGCCAACCCATCGTGTGTTACCAAAACACTAGCAGACGATCCCATATCTCAAGTGGGGCCAACCCACGGTGGTCAAACCACAGGGACAAGTCGCAATGAGGTGCCAAACCTCTGGTGTCCCAAAGACACAATGTGCTACCAAAGCACTGGTGACCGTAGTCACAAATCCGGTGATGGGGCCAACCCTCGTGTGTTACCAAAACACTAGCGTCAATCCCGTATAATCATCGTGGGGCCAACCTTTGTGGTGCTGAGCCACTGGGACGAGGCGCGAGGTACCAAACCTCTGGAGGTGCCAAACCTCTGGTGACCCAAAGTCACAAAGTGTGCTACCAAAGCACTGGTGCTCGTCAGCACAAAATATCACTGCTCCCTCCTCTCATATCACCCATACATGACATACTGACTCATGTACAATATGCAAATCATGTAACTCATGCAACCATGTCCAACATAGCATCTCATAGCATATACATATATAGCATAGATCATCATACCCAAAGTATCCATAATAGGATTTGGTAATAAAATAGACTTACCGGATCCGTACACATACCCCATTTGGGTATCCATCATCCATCATCTTGTTATGGTTTTTAACAGGCAAAGCAGGTTTTAATTAACAACATTACAAGTATTAGTGTGTTAGTTTACACACACGATAACTCTGAGCCTAGAAATCCCAACGAGAGCGAATGCTAAGCCCCTCGATTATTGACTCCTACAATCGGCCAAACATAGGGTTAGGCCTCCAAGACATTCGACCCGGCAACAAATAACCAAAGGGGTTAATATCGAACCCTTACCTTGCTATTGGTTTGCTTTCTAACTAATACCGAACCAACTAATGGTCCCTTACCACAATCGGCACAACCTAATGCCCACCCAACAATAGAGACTCCGCAGATCGCCTTGAAGTCCCCGATGCCCTATAACACAATCGGTTTCATCACCAAAGGATTAGCACTCACAACAAAGTCACATTCGGCTCTTAATCAATCCAAGCGATTAAGAACGAGAAAAGAGAAGAAATGGCCATTCGGCCAAAAGCTTACCACCACCAACGATTAAGGCAAGGCTTCCAAAACACCACTGATATTCGGCCACTACAACCTCTAGGAGAAGGGATGGATCCGTTAATACTTTGAACCAAAGAGAATTCGGTCTAGACTTAAAATAAAGCAAGGGATATAAGTGATAAAGAAGAAAGAATCGGCCAAATTTTGAGAAGAAAAGAAAGAAAAATGGAAAAGTGGTAGGTGCTTTTCGGTTCTTGAGATGACAAGAAATGGAAAGAATGAATAGGAATTTTTTTGGTTTAGGCAAGGTAAATTTCGGCTTTTAGTGTTTCAAAAAGGGAAGGGAAAACGAAACAAAAAAAAAATGAGATATGAGAAGGCTAGTTTCGGCTTAGCTCCAAAAGAAGATAAGAAGGAGAAATGGAATGATGATTCGGCCAAAAGGGACAAAAAGAGGTACTAACTTGAGGCTCAAGAACTTTCGGCTACAAACACTTTAGGAGACAAGAAATAAAATGAAACTTTCGGCAATCCCTTTTGAGTTTTGGTCTTACGGTTCCAAGAGTAAAAGAATGAGAGAAATTCTCTTGAAAACTCAATGACAAAAGAAAGAAAGAATAGTCTTCCAACTTGACCAAAAATGCCTCAAAATTCCAATTGAATTTCGGCATTACCCACTACAACACACCACCAAGCCGTCCACCCACTCCACAACTCCCCAACATTCGGCCAAATCCCCCTATTCACTCCCAACCACCATTTCAAATAAGTTTGAACAAGTCCACCTCCCCAATTTACTCTCCACCTTCCATTTGAATGGTATGACCAAGTCAATGGCAGAGTTTGAACTGCCACAAACTCCTCCTCCATGCCGTCCAAAATAAATGCCAAAATGGAGAATTTACAGACTCGAACACAAGACCACCACCGCTTGCTTTAGGCGTTACCCACACCAAGCCTTAGTGGCGTCTAGCTTGCCACTACACCAGCTCCCTTTTTGTGCAACAAAACCACAATTAAAACTCTTATGCCCCAGCTCCAACAGCTCCCCTAACTTAACACCCAAAAACCAAAATTTTCCCATTCCCTCAGGCATACACCTAGCCTATAATCAAGCCCCTAAAACACTGAAATAACAACACAGCCTACCAAACACATACAATATCATGCAACACAAAAATAGCCCCTAACCCGGGATATTACAATCAAGATCTAACGCACTAGATCCCCCTTCCTTAACGCTTTTCGAGCACTAGTCACAACCCGAGATATGCGAGATCAAGCCTTCCTCTACAATCGGCCAAAACTAAACAACATAATCATGCTAATCAACCTCTAAGAGTATAACCATAATTTTACCTACCAAGGGCATTTTCGTAATTTACCCACCAAGGATATTTTCGAAAATTCACACCTGCAATGGCCTTTCCGAAGGCCTAATGTGGCCACTAGCGACTCAGCTACCATTTCCGGTCGTACCGGACGATTGGGCCTAAAACCTGATTTCGGCCCATCCGGGCCCACACGCTCGTGTGGCCCACCTAGCACGAATCTAGCCACGTATATAAGTTCCACCTAGTCTAGTTCAACAAATACTAACCAATCATATAATTTACTCATATGGGCCTACGGGCCCATTGGGCCCACTTCGGCCCATCGTGGCCCAAGTAGCCCAACCCACAAGAATACTACTGATGGCCTCAACTATCCCGTCGAAGCCCCACACGTGCGCTCGCACGCTCGTGTGGCTACTATTGCCGTGATCGGCACTTCGGCATTTGCCACTCTATAGCTAGAGTAGAGAGAGTTACACACCTGATAGGACTGCAGGGGCTAATCCGCGCTCAGACCACTCTTGTGCCCAAACGCCCTCAAGATGTGTTTACTCTCCTCCTAGGATGCTCCTTATATAGCTAGCTCTTCACCTTCATTCTTTGTGTCTTTCCGATGTGGGATCCCTTCACGAGAGAGTTTAAATTCAACTAAAACTCTTACCGTCAGCATCATGAAAATAAATACTCCCTTGCTTCTCATGAGATTCGAACCCAGGCTCCCTTGCAACATAATCCATGCCGCTAACCACTTGGCCACAAGCTCCTCTTGTGTCTTAAACCATGCGCAACTAAATATAAACTATGGCCAAAATTCTAAGATCCAAGTAAAAAGAAACCAAAATGCAAATGCCAAGACTTGAACCTTGGACCTCCTTCCTTCCTTGTGGCGACACTCCCTTGTCTCTTATGTGGCGTCACTTTGCCACTACACCACACACTCCACTTGTGTCATTTTCCTTCATATTTTATTCTTAAGGCCTATCTGCCAACTTCCAGGGTTTTTTTCACCTAAAACCAAAATTTCCCCAAAGCCAATATTTGATCCCGGGACTTCATAGAAGCCCTCTAACCTTCCAAAATCACTTGTCCAATAGGTCTAACTAGCATTTAAGCCGATCTCTTGTTCTCCAAAAATTTAAACGCTACTTCGCCTAAGGCCCATTGGGCTCAATTCTCCTAGGCCCAATTTCGGGATGTTACAGTGTTACAAAGTAAGCTACAAAGCTTACTAAGCTCGTATGGATAATAAGTATTGTAGAAGGCCCATTTCGCCCGAGCCCATCAAAAATTAAACCAAATTAAAAAAATAAATAAAATATAAAATTATCAAAAGTCCAATAAACAGTCCATCAAGTTTTAATTTACAGCAGACCCAAATTGGCCCAAAAATTTAGCCCTATACATTACGAGGCCCAAAGGGCCTAAAAAGTTTTAACCTATCCAGAAACCCTAGGGATTTTTGGAGTTTCATAGCGCCGCAGCTCCTGCTAGACGATTGGGCTACCTCGTCCCTCACATGCGCCTCACGTGTGCGTCACCATGTCCCAGCGTTCAAGCCTCCATACACTGCCATAGTTGGAGTGTCGTACCTACGAAAAGGACAAGAAAAACAACAGTGAATACAAAACAAAAAAGCATTGTATTTTTGTTCTTTTCTTATTTTCTCTTTTCGGATATAAAAAGAAAGCAGGAAAACATTGTAACCTACTTACGATTTTCGAATATCAATATAGAAAAGTAGAGGTATTCTTCAATTTTTTAGTCCATTTTTGCTTCGCATATAACACATACATACAGAAATAGAATAGACATGAAAGTTTTTTACCTTTAGTGACGATCGGAAGCCAAGACCAAAGCGTTTCGAGCCGGCCCATCAAGCGTTTCTTACTTCTGTCGATTGTTTTTTGAGAGGTTTTGGGTGTTTGAGGGGTAGATTTAGGCTTAGGGCACTTAAAGGGTTTTGAAATGACTTTTTTGAACCTCCGGCCACCGCGCACGAGGCGGACGGTGGTGGAGCACGGCGGCCCGATGATTGGAACTCGGCCGAACATAGGCCGGTGCTCGGAGGGCAGAGGTCCCTCTTTCAGAGGGTTTTAAGTTTTTTTTCTGTTTATAATGATTTTTTTTTTTTTAGTATTTATAGCCCCTCGATGCGACGTCGTTTTGGTGTGGCCTGTTAATGACCAAAACAGCGTCATTTAAGGCCCTAACCCGCGCGAGTGATCCGACCCGGGGAAGGATCCGCGCGTTTTGGGTAAATGGTTTATTTATGTTTTTAATCCTTCCGTATTTTATTTCTTTTAAATTATTTTTTTCTTTTATTTTGATTTTGCCCAATAATTTTGTACATTTTTAATTTAATCCCTATTTAAACGCTGCGTTTAATGACTCTGGTAAATTTGCTTTTAGTCCTCTTTAATTTACGCGCATTGTATTTCAGTGCTTTTTCTTTTTTTTATTGCTTTAGCTCTCTGATTTTGTGCTGATTTCAATACAGTCCTTTAATTAATTTATTTAATTGTTTTTTATTGATTTTTTTCTTTTTTAATTATTCTTTTTAAAATTAACATCAAATATTATATATATTTTAAACGGTTCTAAGTATTATTTATTTCTCTATATTAGTTTCATTAAATTTATATATATATATATTCTTTTATATACATATGTAATTCATATCAAATTATTTTTATGTATATATATTCTTTTTATAATATAGTTTATATTATTTTTGTGTATATATTATTGATTTCGTATTATTTTATGTATGTATTTTCTTTTAAATTTATTTACGTATATATACATACATATATATATATTCTTTTAAATTTATTTATGTTTATAATTGGTTTCTTTGAAAAACCCTTTTTAAATTATATTTGTTTATTCCAAACGCTTCCATATGTCATTATTATTTTTAATATACAATTATATTATATCAAGTTTTTATTATGTATGTATTATTTAAGTTGACGCATACTATTTTCTATGTATTAGATGTTCACTTGTTTGTTATTGTATGTATTATATCTCTTAGTTTGTAACCATTAATTATTTGTGATTCATCATTGTAATATTTGGTATATGTATTGCTACTTTGCCTTGTATATTACCATTCCATTGCGATTTTATTTAAAAAAAATCATGCTTTAATATCACTCGAGTTTAAAAAACGTTCCGTTCAAAGGTTTTTAAAATAATGCAAGGTTTCGTGTTTGGAAATCTGAGAGATCGTGCCCTAACGTACTGGGTTTCGGTTTTTCGTTTGACCAAATAACCTTTTAAGATTTCAATCGTGTTTTCTTAGCTTTAAAATAAGGCAATGTTTCGTGTTTGGAAATTCGAGAGATCGTGCCCTAAGGTACTGGGTTTCGGTTTTTCGTTTGACCAAATAATCGAATATCCTTTTAAGATTTCAATCGTGTTTTCTTAGCTTTAAAATAAGGCAATGTTTCGTGTTTGGAAATCCGAGAGATCGTGCCCTAACGTGTTGGGTTTCGTTTTTCGTTTGACCATCGAATATCCTTTTAAGATTTCAATCGTGTTTTCTTAGCTTTAAAATCGTGGCAATGTTTCGTGTTTGGAAATCCAAGAGGTCGTGTGCCCTAAGGTCTTTGGGTTTCAGATTTTTATTTGACCAAATTACCAAATATCCTTTTAAGATTTCATCCGTGTTTTCTTAGCTTTAAAAATAAGGCAATATCTTGTGTTTGGAAATTGAGAAATCGTGCCCTAACGTCTTTGGGTTTAGGTTTTTCCGTATGACCGGACCTCGAGTATCCATTTAATTTTTTTTTTTGGAAATCATAAGATGATCTTAGCATCGAGGGTTGGAAATGGCGTATCCTAACATCTTGGATATGGTATTTTATTCCTTTGGAACAAAAGAATCTCAAGATATCCAACTTGAGTTATTTTAAATTTTTAAAAATGGAATTGTATTTTAAAATCATTTCAAGTTTTCAACATTAGGACATTAATTAATCAATTTGGTACCAATTTTGGGTGTTGTGAGGTGCTAATCCTTTCTCGTATATAACCGACTCTCCGAACTCCGCTTTCTTAGATTTTGTAGACCAAAATTATTGTTTTAATAAATCAAAATGTTTTAATCCATCTCAAGGTGATCCGATCCCACCTCGGATAAAAGATCGGTGGCTTACTCTATTTTTGATTTTCCAATCGACCCCATTTTTTAAAATAAAAAAAAGGTTTCGACAAGTATAACTTACCATTCATTCACAATTTCAAGTAAATAAATATGAGATAATGTAACTCAATTTAGTCTATAAACCTAACACAAATTCATCCATAAGGTTAGATATGAAGTTCATAAATTTCTTTGATTCAATGCTTGTATGGTTCATGTACATACTGTATTTCTAATTTGTATCAATCTCATACTTTTTCATATCATTGATATACCTATTAAACCATTTGGAATAATATCGGATACAAAATCTCGCACCCTAAGTTCCAATACATGGTAATAACCATCTAATCTCACATCGCATATGTAAATGCTCATCTCGAGCTATCACTGGGTTTGTAACGCCCCGAATTTTGGGCCTAGATGAATTGGGCTTTGGGCTTTGGATCTCAGAAGATTTTTTTTTAAGTGAGCAAGAAAATGACAAATGACATGTTGGCTTTAAGGGTTTAATAAGCTTAGAGTGTCTAAGGGTGTTGGAGAAATGTTGGGTTCGAACTTTGAGGAGAAGGAATTTTTTTAATTAATTATTAAAGGAACCAGGGCGGTGAGTAGTTGGGCTTTTAAATAGAAATAGGGGAAAATGGCATCAAAGAGCCTTGTGGTGGAGTGGCTAAGTGACGCCACTTAGGGTATAAGAAGGTGGCGTTATGGTCTAGCAAGGAGATCCTAGGTTCGAATCCTAGCTTAGTATTTTTTTAGGAGTTTAATTTTGGCCTTTTAGAAGATTGGAAGTGGTGTGATGATGGACTCTAAGGAAAGTGATTAGAATAGAAAATTTAGGAAAAGGATTGGGGAGTTATCGTGGAGAAAAATTAGGAGATGAGATATGTGGAAGAGGTTGAGCTAAATTGGGGATAGGAAATTCGGCTATTGGCTATATATAGGTGCCGATTTGGGAATTCTAAGGTAATGCCAGAATTTTTTTTTCCCCTTTAGCCGAATTCCTCATTTTTGAGTTGCCCAAACACTTTTTCTCTCTAAGTACTCGAAGCCGATTTCCTTCCTTGCTTGCCGACCTTCCATTTTTTTTTCTCAAATTCTCTCCTGATTCACCTTTGGTTTTAACCGATTCCTTCTTCTTTTCTTCTTCTTATTTGTGCCGAATAACCCCCTTTCACTGTACTAATCTCAAAAGCCGAATACCTCTTGGGCCGAGTGCTTCTTGGGTAAGTATTCTTCATTTTGGTTTAGGTGTTGGCCAAATGGTCATAGATAGGGAAAGGGGGACTTGTGTTGGATACAAGTCACCTATTATTCTGTTTTAATGATTAAGAATGATGCAAATATAAGAGATATGCGTGATTAGTGATCAAAGAAGAGCTATTAAGGCTTGGTGTTTCAGGCAAGGTTAAGGTGAGACTTCAACTTTTTGGTAAAGTATTCGATAAGTATACATGATTAATTTGAGTGACATATTTGTAGGATCATGGCTAAGGAGATCGCAGTGCGTTTTGTTATCACGTGTGTACATACACTATACACACAATGGATTGGGAAATCCCGAAATCCCGAAAGTTTAGCTTCGGTAGTCTTGCGAGTGTCCTTATGGGCCGAATTATGAAAATGCCCTTATGGGCCAAATTATGAGAATGCCCTTATGGGCCGAATTACGAAAATGCCCCTAATGGGCCGATTTGATAGATTGCCCTAATGGGCCGATTTACAAAGTGTTAATGTGCCAAATTTTTGTAATGAATCTCTGAATTAATGTTTGTTGTTTATATTGTAAATATCATGATTTATTATGTATGTTGCATTTACATAATTTGCATGGGATCGGAAAAATAATGAAGAGAAGAGTAGTCTGGTGGCTATGCCACAATCTGATTCTGGTGGCTCTGCCACATATTCTGGTGGCTCTGCCACAAATTCTGATAATGGCTATGTGCCTAACATATGAATCAACGACTCTGTGTCGATCATATTTACCCAAGGCTGTGTGCCTATTATATTACCGTATATGATATTCTAGTGGCTCTGCCACAATTTGTATAGTGGCTATGCCACGCATAATTCTGATTCTAGTGGCTCAGCGACAAATATATTAAATGGCTTCGTGCCTGCGAATTAAATGGCTTCTCGCCTGCGATTGGTGTGTTTGGCAAGGTGGGTTGACTTGATCCCCACAGGTGTGATGGGATGGTACGGGTGGTGTGTAGCGGATGGATTACTAGGATTTGGTTGGGTTGCATACATTGCACATATATATAAGTTCTGTTATGTAAATGGGCTTCGGCCCAAGATTATGCTTGATGGGCTCAGGCCCAAGTTTTTGCCAAACGGGTTCAAGCCCAATGGATAACGGTAAGGGGATTGTGCACTGAGTTCTAGTAACTCACCCCGTTTCCTTAACCCTTGCAGGTAATGCTCAGTGATGTGGACTTGGGCCATGGATGACTCGATGGAGGCCATACTTCAGAAATGGTATTTTATTTTGAACTTTAGATTTCTATTTCCGTTCACTTTACTATGTTGGGTTTTTATGATGTAATAAGGCCTCTGGAGTATTTTACCTTTGCCTTATGTTTGACGTACTTTTATTTTGCTTGAATTGTTTTAAATGGGATTTTTTTCTAAAAACTCAAATAAAGATTTTTTTTCAAAATAGATTAACAAATGGATTTTATAACAAACTTTTACGAATATTTTAACTCGGAAATTTTCTCTCGAATTATTAACGATATTTTCAAAAGACACGGTTTTAAAGCTCACTACCTCGATTTTCGACTCATCAAACGATCTTTCAAAAATAGCTGTACTTTATCAAATATTTACATCCAAAAACTTGTTTACTTAAACACAACCAAGAAATGCCTATTTTAGTAAGAATCACTTGATTTTACGTTTTCCTTATGTGACATGTCAGATCCAGTTATATTGCATGGGCCGTGTTTAGGGTGTTACATCTTCAGTCTACTCCACTGCAACTTCAGGGAGACAAGGCAGAAAGTGACCATTACCCTACTACATCAATATGACCTGTAGAATGGGTATATGCTTATGCGGAATGATTAGGATCTTTGTGATCGAAATGAGTCAAATGCTCCTATTCAGACATGCTATGACATGTGAATGCAAAAATGATATGAGTATGATTCCTACTCAAGGTGTTACCACTCATTTATCTGTCAAGGTTTCATCTTCATTCCCCTTGAAATATCATTTTCTTGCTCAAATAATTTGCCCCATGGAAATTTTAGGGCCTATTCCTCTTGAACCTTGGGGACACGGGGCGTATATCACCTTCAAACGTCCCACTAGGAACCGAAACTTTTCAGCCTGTCCTTACTGCAATCTAAGGATACAATATTTTTTTTAACTCCAATTCATTCTACCATCATTTAGGAGTTTTGAATTTTCCCCATCAACTTGTGCATCATGCCAACCCAAATGACCAGCTAACATTGCTTTCTTTCACACAAACAACTCATTATTCTGTCTAATTACCAATTGGACAAAGAATTCAAAGAAATAGTCTCCATCAAGACTCTTATTTCTCAAATATTACCGATCTATGTACATGGAAATTCTAAACAATTTGTCTGTTTGAGTTTCTTGTTTTATCTAGAAATTTCCAAAGTAATATGTAGAACTTCTTTTGTGAAATTATTACATCATCAATCATTATCTCAATGCAACATGATTATGAATAATGGGTAACCAATAAATTGATCTCAAGGAAAGTTTGATTTAAATAAATTATCAAAAATACAAAGAAAATTAACTGGGAACATATCTTTGAGAAGAAAAAGAATCCAAAGATAGTAAAATGAATAGGACAAAGATCAAGTGCCCTAGATATCGTAGATTGGGCTTCTATATACAAACTCCATGAAGACTGCTTTGAGCTTAACATGTGTTTAGAAGATCCAAGTACTTTGTTGATGCCCCAATATGCAACATACTTTATTTTTTGTTGATTTAGGTATAGCAAGATCATTGCATGCCCATTCAAAATTTGAGTCACCCTTTTCGGTTTTCAACTCAAAACCCTTTGGTCTCAAGGCGCCCTTTGCGGGTTTTCGCCTTGGCCTCTCCTTTTTTTTTAGAAACTCAAAACGCCCTTCATGGGTTTTCACCTTGGCCTCTTCTTTTCTTTAAGAAAAATATTTTTAGTGAATCAGAGTTCACGAGGATTGGGTAAGCTTTTCCTATCCATTTCGATCGAAATTAGTGCACCTTCGAAAAAAGCTTACTTCACCATGTATGGTCCTTCCCAATTTGGCATCCATTTTCCTCTGAAATCCTTTTGTATGGGAAGGATCTTTTTTTATTACAAGGTTTCCTAGTCAAACTCCTCAAGCGGACTTTTTTATCATAGGCTCGCATCATTCACTTTTGATACATTTGATCATAACGAATAGCCCTTAGCCTCTTTTCTTCAATTAAGTTCAACTGATCATATCGAGTGATAAACCGTAATAAGAACATATTTTAATCCCACATTTAGCATACTTTTGGATGATTTAAGCCTTGAATTGTGGAGTTTGGTGCTCCTAATCCTTTGTTTTCATTTTTATACTCCGGAGAGCACCGGAGGATGAAAAGAAAGAGAAACGGGCCTAAAACAGAGTAAATGGGCCAACTTAATTGACACGGCACCGGGCCCCAAGACCACACACAATAGTGCCTCATCAACAGAACAGAACATGGCTCTGCCACAATTCACACGGGCATGTGCCAAGGGCGTATCCCTACCGTGACAAAGAGGAATTTTACTCAGATTAGGGTAATTAGAGGCAAAGAAAGCCATTCCAAAAGCCTATATAAAAACCCTAGAGGCTAACCTTTAGGGGGCATCGAGTTAGGCCGAAGAGTCGAGCTAGAGAGGCCAGAATTGTGGGATTTACTCGAAGAAAGCTAGTTGATTCATCTCAAGAAGCCGGACTCATACTCAAGATGAAAGATCTTCCCTTCAACTTCCTTTAGTGGTTTTAGGGTTTTTCTTATGTTTTGTTTTATATTTTCTTCTGAGATGTATTCTTTTATTATTAGGAACTAAACCTCAAATACTTGAGGGGATGAAACCTAAAACGGATCTTGTTATTGTTTTCTGAACTATATGATAAATACTTGATTTGTTCTTAATTATGTGTTCTTAATTCTTGCTTTGATATTTCAGGATATTGATTCAAGTATTGATGTGCTTAGGCAGTGGAGCAAAAGTCCCTGTTTAAGAATAGATCTAGCATAATTAAGTGGAGTTGATCGCAACCCTAGAAATAGGATGACAAAAATCTGTCGGATTAGGGTCAACCCTAATATGGGAGTCCATAGATCGAGTTAATGCAATTCTAGGGGTTTTAATTAGAAAGAGATTTCAATTAATGAACATAGGGTTAGACGTTAGTAGCCTCGAGAGAGGTATTAATATACATTAAGGAATCCTACGGATCAAGTTAAGTGAATAAATCGTCTGGTTTAGAGTTAAATAACAAGTGAAGTCTAGGTGGATTCTTCCTCGGGTATTGTCTTAATCAATTGGTTTTTCCCACAAGTATTTCCCCAATTCATTCTCTTTGTCTTAGCATCTTTAGCTTAATTGTTAGTTAATTTTAGATTAATTAATAATTCCCTTAATTTTTAAGCTAAATAATAAATAAAAAAAAGTTAGTATTAGTACTTTTGGTTCCTTTGGGTTCGACAATCCGGTCTTGCCACTAAGCTATACTACTGTTCGATAGGTGCGCTTGCCTCAATCGTTGTCATAGTTAGTTTCTAGGCTCGATCATTCTTTTTATAAATTTTTAAGACTCTGACATAACGATCAAATTTTTGGCACCGTTGCTGGGGAACTAAAATATTAAGAACGCTCAATTTTTATTACTTTAGCCATTTTTATTTTTTGCAAGTTACTTTTATTTTTATTTTGCTTTTAACTTTACTAATTTTCCTTCTTTTATTTGTTCTTAGCAGTACCTCTAGTTTATGACTAGAAGGAACCAACAGACTCTAATTTACAATAGTGATATTGAATGTCTTTGTTCATGAGAAATTGTAGAGAAATAAGGCGAAGCTTAAATTACATAGAAGAAGAGCAAGAAGATGAAACCAATACTCTTTGAAGAGATGGTGATAACAATCCATTTGCCTCCTCAGTAGTTGCATAAACTCGATGGATCAAAATCCCGCTCCTTGTACTATGTATGATGATGCTAAGCCTAGTTTAGTTGGTTCTAAATCAAGTATTGTTAGACCTACTATTGCTACAAATAATTTTCGAATGAAACCTAACACTATATCTGAGATGATACAACAATTTGTTCAGGTTTGATGGTTTGCGGGATGAGGATCCTAACACACACTTAGCGAATTTTCTAGAATTCGTGATACCTTCAAAATAAATGGCGTTTCTAATGATGCCATCCGTCTTTTCGTTATTTCCCTTTTCTTTGAAGAATAAAGCCAAACAATGGTTGAATACTCTTCCACGAGGGTCAATCGAGACATGGGATCAAATGACCGAAAATTTTTTGTTAAAATATTTTCCGCCAGCCAAAACGGCCAAGTTGAGGAATGATATCTCTTCTTTTGTGCAGATGGATCTAAAAACACTATATGATGCATGGGAGAGATACAAGGACTTGTTGAGAAGGTGCTCTCACCATGGGCTACCTTTGTGGCTTCAGGTTTAAACCTTCTACAATGGGGTAAACCCTTCAACGAGGCAATTGATCGATTCGACCGCTGCGAGAACATTGAATAATAAAACACCTAAAGTTTGCCTCTGAATTTATTGAAGAGATGTCACTGAATAACTATTAGTGACAAGTCACAAGGACAAAGTCAACAAAAGTAGCTAGTGTTTTGAACCTCGTCGCAGTAACCATGCTATCAAACCAGTTAGAACTGATAAATAAAAAGATTGATGGTGTATGTGATTCTTTGTAGGTAAATCCAGTCATGCAGTGTGATACAAATAGATGAGGGATGAACAACACAGACAATCCACCTTACAACCCGAGCGCTGAAAACGAGCAAGTTCACTATATGGGTAACAATTTTAAATCTCAAAATAACCCTTATAGTAATACTTATAATCTAGGTGAGCGCCCCTTGACTAAAGCCTTGGGTCCCCCCTTTTAGGTCATACTTAGGGTGTTTGTATAGGCTTCGGAATGTGTTTCTTTGCCCCTAAGTATCCTAATCCGAGTGAAAATCTTCTTTCTTACGACAGGGACATGCCCACGGCTGCGCCCGTAGTAGTGACCAGCCGTGTTGAAGTCATGTTGAATGAGGCATAGCCGTGTGGTCTTGGGCCAAGCGTGTGGATTTCATAATATGGCCCATTTACTACATTTTAGGCACATTTTCTATTCTTTTAGTCATCCTGGTGTTCTTCTGAGTATAAAACATGAAAACAAAGGATTAGGAGAACCAAATTACATAATTCAAGGCTTAAATCATCCAAAAGCATGCTAAATGTGGGCTTAAAATATGTTACTTTTACGGATTATCACAATAACAGCCCTACCCACAGGAAAAGAAGCCGAACCTTGAGGAGATGCTGACAAAATTCATCGCAGTGACAGAAACACATTTGCAAAACACCGAAACAAACTTAAAAATCAACAAGCATCGATTCAAGGGATCGAGAACCAATTTAGGGCAACTCGCTAAGCTGATCTCTGAACGTCCACAAGGCAGCTTGCTAAGCAACACTGAGACTAACCCAAAGGAGCAACTTCAAGCTATAACAGCTCAGGATAGTGTAGGGTTAGATGAGCATAAGGTAAGCCAAGAGAATGTGGTAGAGGAAGGTAAGAACGAGGTAAGTCCTGATTAAAGAGTACCAACCTCGTATACCTTATCCTGATGCGATGAAGAAGGAAAACACAGACGAACAATTCGGTAAATTCCTTAAACTCTTAAAGAAATTACATATTAACTTACCGTTTCTTGAAGCTCTTTCGCAGATGCCAGATTCAAGGAAATTCTTAAAAGAATTTTTAACAAACAACCGGAAGTTAGACGAGGAATCGCATGTAGAACTAACGCCAGTGTGCTCAGCAATGTTGCAAAATAAACTACCACGAAAATTAAAAGATCCAGGGAGTTTTACAATTCCATGCTTAATTGGTAGTTTATCTATTATAATGCTAAAGCTGATTTAAGGGCAAGCATAAACGTTATGCCTTATAAATTGTTTAAACAACTAGGTTTAGGGAAACCCAAACAAACTAGGATGAGCATTCAATTAGCTGATAAAACTGTTAGAATTCCTAGGGGTATAATTGAAGATGTTCTCGTAAAAATTGATAAATTTGTATTCCCAGTAGACTTCATCATTTTAGACATGGATGAGGACAATAGTATCCCCTTAATTTTTGGAAGGCCCTTTTTAGCAACTGCTAGGACTAAAATTGATGTCAGCGCAGGTGAACTCATACTTTGTGTAGGTGACAAATCAATCAGTCTCCAGGCTCTTGACTCAGCTAGGACATCGAGTAATCAAGGTGAGAACATAAATTCTATTAATAACCATTCGGTTAAACCTTCTTTTCAGGAAGCACCACGGAACTACACAACTGAGCCAGATCCTAGATCTCATGCCAACGAGGCAATAGCTCATGAGGAACGAAGGCTTCAGATCGATGAGCTAGTGAGTGGAAGACACACTTCAAAGAGAAATTAGAAATACACGAAGCAGAACCAATACCATTCCAGGGGACAAACAAATTCAAAATTGGAGATCAGGTATTGTTAAATAAAGCAAACCCTCGGATATCTCCTCAAGGTTTTCCCATACGGAACAGTTGAGGTAAGTAATCCTATATTCGACACTTTAAAGTAAACACTACTCGACTTGAACTATATACTGATAATAGGACTGATAGCATGAGGAAGGACTTTCAACTCCTCAAACCACCATGAATTTGCAAATGAGAGGTAAGTCTAGCTTAAGAATATAAACGACCGCTTCTCGGGAGGCAACCCGAGCACTAACCCCATTAATTTTCACATTTTTATTTTATTGTTTTATTTTCTCTTTATTTTTACTTCTAGCACCTAACTAAAAACTAACCAAAGTGCAGATTTCCATACCACAAAGCCTTGCACATGGCCGTGGCGTGGCGTGTGGATGCTACGGATGTGCGTAATGACATAACAGAAATAGTACGAAACAAGACAAAAAATATCTTCAAGCCACGGGCCCTCAACTGAACACCATGGCCGTGCGATGCGGCTGTGGCCGACACTATTTTAACAACATGGGTGTGGCGACCTGCACATGGGCGTGGCAGAAACGAACGAAGCATAACACGGTCGTGTGACACGACCATGTGACTTGACACACCCACGGTACACAGGCGTGGGGAAGTACCAGATTTGAAATCTCTATTTAACACACACACTTCTCCCCTTCTTACCTACTCCCCACTTCCCTTTTTCTTCAAACACACTCTTAACTCTTCATTCTCAACTTTCTTTATTCCCTCTTACTTTAGATCTAACCATATGCATGTCGAAGAAATGAAAGGATCCTAGCATAATCTCCCTTTGTGAGACTGATCTACATAAGTTCATGTCGACCGCTTCATTAATTGGATAGGAAAAGGATCTTTGAGTCCATTTAACTTTTCTTTTCATTTTCACTTCTCCTTTATTTTCCTTTTGTTTAATTTTATTCTACTTAGTTTAATCTATTTTATTTCGTTTTCTTTGATTTAGGTTCTAAAGGTTGCTTGGGAATCACCACACCATGACCATAGCCACGACACCATAATCTTAGAAATCACACTCACCCCGCTAACCATCTAATGATAAGGACTTTATAGTCCATTAATCTTTGCTTTTAATTTTATTCTACTTTCTATTTTCTTTCTCTTTATCTTTCTTGTCTTTAAATATATATTTAGTATATTTTTAATTATTATTATTTCCTGGCTAATTTTTCACGAGCTTCCCAGTTTCTTCATCTAGCGCAGAGATTGTCGGCGGCCACCACACCATGACACTCCCAACTCAAGGAAGCCATCCAAATTCAGGAAGTTTCACTTCTCCCTATCTCTTAAATTTCATATATATCATTGTACATTGAGGGCAATGTACATCTTCAGTGGGGGTGAATATTTATTTCGAAAAAGTGCCTAACTTTCTGCATTATTCTCAAATCCCTAAATTATGCCTTGAATTATGCCTTGTTATTAAGTAATTCTCTCATATTATGATTAGAATGAATTTCTTTTGAATCATGATTTTTATTGATATGTTTTGGATTAAGTCATTGATAATTGTGCAGCGATGATTTAAACTTTAGGAAACTAGAGAATCAAGCATGATGAGTCTATTTTCAAATTTTAAAATTTTGTTGGGTTGTCTACCTGAATCTAATCATTACCTTGAAGTTTGAAATTTACAAGGTTGATAAAAAAACCCATAATTCTTTGTGAGATTTTGAGCCTTTAGAGCATACATTCTTTTTCATGCTCGCTTTTTGATTATGATTGTGTCAACATTGATTTGTTATTCTAGAACTTGCTTCGATTATACATTTCGAGACCACATCATTGAATTGATAAACGGAGATGATAAAGGCACTTAGGATTTAACCCACTTAATCCACTAAAAACTTACCTTCACAATTAACCCCTAGTGAACCCCTTTGATCCTGACAACCCTTTTATTGACTTAACCACTAATATGAACCCAAAACCCATCTTGTATTTGTTATCACCATTCCTTGACTCCCTTTTTTCGAGATTTGATTTTGAACAGTTTCCTAACTATGTTCTATATTTCAGTTGTTAAAGTTCTTTCTTATTATTGTATTGATTTGTTCTTAAAAAAAAATCGATCGAAAAAATCGAAGTATATTCATTATTAGATATAATTAAGTGAGCTTACATGTTTAAATTCCACATCTTGAAGAAAAAGTTCATATTATTAGTTTCCAATTGATGTAATTATTCATGATTAGTTCATTTTTCTAGTTAGGTAAATTGTTAATTCAATCTCGATTCTAACCTTCTAATTCAGCCTTTATCCACACCTTTAACCCAAGTTAAAGACCTTTTGATTTGTGTATTATCTCAATTTACAGTGGTGGGGATTTGATTTTCAGGAAAGCCTGTGGGATTAACTTTTCATGTTCGACTGTTGAGTGCTTAATTTTGAACCTTAAACATTTTGAGTGATTTGAGTGAATCTTTACTGAGGATGTCAACTCTTGTCGATTTTGAATTAAAGGTGATTATTTAGGTAAGGGAAAACACCTATGTTTTTGTGTTACAAAATCTATGACTTTGATTGTTTGAATCTTTAGAACCCTTTTACTTAAACTATCAATGTATAAATTATCTTTGAATTATGATGGAACATTATTGATGAATATGGATCAAGGAAGTTCATTTTAATTGTGAGTTGAGAATTTTGCTTGAGGACAAGCAAATGCTTAAGTGTGGGGTATTTGATAAATCGTAATATGAACATATTTTAATCCCATATTTAGCATACTTTTGGATGATTTAAGCCTTGAATTGTGGAATTTGGTGCTCCTAATCCTTTGTTTTCATGTTTTATACTTAGGAGAGCACCGGAGGATGAAAAAATGAGAAACGTGCCTAAAACAGTAGTAAATGGGCCAACTTACAAAATCGAAGCGGCTGGGGGCCCAAGACCACACTGGCCGTGCCTCATAAACAGATCTAAACACGGCTGGCCACGATTCACATTGGCGTATGCCATGGGCATGTCCCTAACGTGACAAAGAGGAATTTTACTCGGATTAGGGTACTTAGAGACAAAGAAAGCCATTCTAAAAGCCTATATAAACACCCTAGAGGCCAACCTTCAGGGCCATCGAGTTAGGCCAGAAGAACCAAGCCGGAGAGGCGGAATGTGGGATTTACTCAAGAAAGCCGGTTGATTCATCTCAAGAAGCTGGAGTAATACTCAAGACAGAAGATCTTCCCTTTAATTTCCTTCAGGGGTTTTAGGGTTTTTCTTATGTTTTGTTTTATATTTTCTTCTGAGATGTATTCTTTTATTATTAGGAACTAAACCCTCAAATACCTGAGGGGGATGAAACCTAAGATGGATCTTGTTATTATTTTCTTCGAACTATATGATAAATACTTGATTTGTTCTTAATTATTTGTTCTTAGTTCTTGCTTTCATATTTCAAGATATTGATTCAAGTATTGATGTGCTTAGGCGAAAGGAGTAAAAGTCCTCGTTTAAGAGTAGATCTAGCATAATTAAGCGGAGTTGATCGCAACCCTAGAAATAGGATGACAAAAATCACTGGATTAGGTTCAAACCTAATATAGGAGTCCATAGATCGAGTTAATGCAATTCTAGGGGTTTTAATTAGAAAGAGATTTAAATTAATCAACCTAGGGTTAGACGTTAGTAGCCTCGAGAGAGGTATTAATATACATTAGGAATCCTACGGATCATGTCAAGTGAATAAACCGTCTGTTCGAGTTAAATAACAAGTGAAGTCTAGGTGGATTCTTCCTTGGGTATTATCTTAATCGGTTGGTTTTTCCCACAAGTATTTCCCCAATTCATTCTCTTTGTCTTAGCATCTTTAGCTTAATAGTTAGTTAATTTTAGATTAATTAATAATTCCTTAATTTTTAGGCTAAATAATAAAAGAAAAGTTAGTATTAGTACTTTTGGTTCCTTTGGGTGCGACAATCCGATCTTGCCACTAAGCTATACTACTGTTCGATAGGTGCGCTTGCCTCAATCGTTGTCATAGTTAGTTTCTAGGCTCCATCATTCTTTTTATAAATTTTTAAGACTCGACATAACGATCATTGAGCTGGATCCATTCAACTTCATCCAACTTTATTTCTAACAAAACTCGAAGAGAAGGTATTTCCACTTCAATTGGTAGAACTTCCTCCATCCCATAGACCTATGAGAAAGGAGTTGCCCTAGTAGAAGTTACGACGACGCCCAATAAGCATAGAGTGCAAACAATAATTTCTCATGCCAATCCTTATAAGTCTCGGTCATTTTTTCCTACTATCTTCTTGATGTTTTTATTGGTCGTTTCCACTTTGCCCCATTCATTTTTGGACAATACGGAGACGAGTTGTGGTGTTTGATGTTGAATTGACTACAAAATTATGCTATTTTGATGTTGTTCAAGTTTAGTGCGTTGTCTGATATGATCCTCTCGGGCATTCCACATCGACAAATAATCTTCTTCTTCAAGAACCGACTAACTACTGACTTAGTGACATTAGCGTATGAAGTAGCCTCTACCCATTTTGTGAAGTATTCAATTACCACAAAGATGAATCGATGCCTATTCGAAGCTTTCGGTGAGATTGGTCCAATAACATCCATGCCCCACATGGAAAAAGGCCATGGAGAAGTCATAACATGCAAAGGTGATGGTGGTACATGAATTTTGTCCCTATAAATCTGGCATTTATGACATCTCTTGGCATAGTTGAAACAATCTCCTTCCATGGTGGACCAATAATATCCAAATCTCATTATCATCTGCCATTATGAATCCATTAGCGTGTGTTCCATAAACGCCCTCATGAACTTCCTTCAATATTTTCCTAGCTTCAACTGCATCAATGCATCTCAATAGTACTTGATCGTTTCTCTTTTTGTATAAGATATCCCCATCTAAAACATAGTCAGAGGCCAATCTTCTTAATGTCCTTTTATCATTCTTAGTTGCATGCTCCGGGTATTCACGATTTTTTACGTATTGTAATACATCATGATACCAAGGGTGGTCATCTTTTTCCTCCTCTTCCATGTTATAATAATGAGCTGGAACTTCGAAAATACTCATCTCGATAGGTCTCATATCCTCTAGTTTGTTTACTTTGATCATAGAAGCCAAGGTTGCCAAAGCATCCTCCATCTGGTTTTCATCACGTGGGAGATAATTAAAAGTAATGTCATCGAACTCCTCAATCAATCCCGAACTATTTTACGGTAATCAATTAGTTTGGGATCTCTTGTCTCCCATTCTCCTTTAAGCTAGTAGATTACTAAGGCGAATCTCCATATACTTTTAGCACTCAGATTTTACGCTCTACAATTTTCGAATTCCAATGATGCATGCTTCATACTCGCCATGTTGTTTGTACAATCAAAATCCAATTTGCATGTGAATGGATAATGATCACCACTAGGGGATACTAAGATTGCCTCAATTCCATTTCCCAAGCATTTGACGCCCCATCAAAATTTAGCTTCCACGGACATTCTTCAATAGTTGCCACATACATTAGCTCTTCATTTAGAAATCAAAGCTCAATGGTTCATAATCTTCTAAAGCCTTGCTAGCTGTAAATTTCGCTATTGTGCTCCCTTTTATAGCCTTTTAGTTTACATAGACTATGTCAAATTCAGAAAGCAAAATCTGCCATCGTGCCATCCTTCCATTTAAAGCAGTTGACTCCATCATATACTTTAACGGATCGAGCTTCAAAATTAACCAGGTTGTATGATATAGCATGTACTGTCTCAATCTCCGAGATGTCCAGATCAAGGCGCAACACAATTTTTTGATCGACGAATATCTCATTTCACATTTAGTGAACTTTTTACTGAGATAGTATATTGCCTTTTCTTTTCACGAATATCTCATCTTGATGAGTCTCTCTACTACCTTTTTGAAGGCAGTGCAATTTTTTATTGAATGCCCCAATATTCCCGCATGGTAATCACATTGAGCATTTGAGTCATACCATTTAGGATATGGGGGCTGTAACGGTTTTAGATAAAACGGGGACACCATATGCGCGTCAAATAAACTTTGATATAGCTCCTTATACGTCATTAAGATTGGCGTAAAATGGAGCTTTTCAGAGTTTTGCCTTGCTTCAGATTCTTGTCTTGTCAACCCTTGTTGCCCAACCATAATTACCTTTGGCTGGCTAACAGTGATTGTATTCGAGTACCCTTTGTTGTATATACTCTTATTATTCATCTCATTGTCCTTTTTCCTCGGAGAAGACCTTTTAGTGGTTTCCCCGCTCCAATCTTGCCACCCTTATGGCATTTTCAATCATTTCTCCTGCCATCACTATATCCACAAAGCTTTTGGTAGTACTTCCTATCATGTGAGTGATGAATGGAGCCTTCAAGGTATTAATAAAAGCATTGTAGTTTCCTTTTCTAAGAGTGGTGGCTTTGAACTTGCATGGCAACCTCCTTCCATCTTTGTACATATTGCACAAACTTTCATTTGACTTCTTTTCCATATTCTCGCAAAGATGATTCTATCAAAGGCCATGTCTGTGACATGATTTTATTGCTTCATGAAGGCTTGGTTTAGGTCTCTCTGAGCTAATCTTAGCATGGTTGAGTTGATTGTACCACACGACGACGCTGCCCCACCAAACCGTCTTGGAAACAATGAATCAAGAGTTGATGATTATTAATGTAGCTACATCATCCGTCTACAAAACATAGTGATATGGGCTTCAGGGCAGCTGGTCCCATTGTACTTCTCAAATTCTGGCATTTTGAACTTAGAGGAAGCACCAAATCTGGAACCAAGCTCAGGTAATTAGCATCAATTCCATGATGATTATCAGCATTTTCTAAAGCCTTAAATTTTTCTTCCAACCATTTGCAACAATCTTCTAACTGCTTTGAGGATCCATTTCTTATCCCCTCCCTTTCTGCAATATCTAAGTCAGGGATAACAGGATTAGCAGGGTTATCTCTTGGGTTGGATCCTATGCCAACTTGGAAATTCATGGGCACTCCAGTGTCAGCTTGCCCTTGTTGAGGCCTAATCGTGATAGATGGCCTTCGAGGATACTCCTCAAGTTGTACATGCATTGGGGTGAAACCTCGAGGAAAGTCCTCATTATCTTCAGTATTAACTATGGGACCTTTTCCTTTGTCCATCGCCCCATTCAGTAGCTGAGACATTTGAGCCATCATATTTCTTTGGGCTTCCAAAGATTTGGTCTCTCATCTCCTATTGGAGCTTTGCTAATTGCTCTTGCGTCTCGGTCTTGCATGTCTTTTTGAAACTGCTCAAGTCTTTGATCCATTTTCTTTGTCTTGCACGTGTCTGATATGGTGTTCGCCTTTCAGATTTTCCTTATCTCTTTCTCTCTTCTCTCTCTCTCTGTGATAATTTCAACTAATTAGACTCTCTCATGGACTTAAATGCATATGATGTAATGTAATGCAAATGCATGAATGCAAGGAGGCATCGATTCAAATTCAACTTCATTTAGAAAACTTTATTAGAAAACAAAATCCTTTACATAAAACGGACTACAAATATGTTTTTCGTTCTAAGGCCCAAAGTTTTGATTTTCCCAAACAACAAGGCTAGCTCTTGACCACGATCTTCAGTAGCTCATACTTCATGCTCAATGTACCAGCCTGTACTGCCAAAGTCTGTAGGTAATCAGCTACCTCTCAAATCTGAACTATTGCTTCACCCATGAGATAATCCCGATTTCTAACTTGGTCATAGGAATGGTGGAGCTCTTTCTTCCAATGCCCTTCTCTTGCTTCAAGAATCTCAATCTGCAGTTCACAATTACGCAATCTTGATTCTAATTTTTCAATCTTGCCCTTCATTTCCTCAATCTTTTCAGACTTGTCTTCAACTCGATTGCAGAATTACGACTTCGATGGTAATGAAGAGACCGTCTCAGTTCATCCACTCTAGCTTTTAATCCACTTTTCTCCTTTTGGCTTTCTGCTAAACTCCTTTCTAGAGCCTCGTTTTGTATCTGCATCTCTTGGAACTGCCTCTCCCAATGGTCAGCTTTGGCCTTTTCCTCTTGAATATCTTGATAGACGCAACTTCTTATACTCTGTCTTTAGGCTGTCCAGGTCTTCCTCGACCCTTTTCTTCCCTTTTCTTAACTTATCGGCCTCCAATTTCTAAACATCCACGTCTAACCTCAAATACATTTTCTCTTCTTCCAACTTCTCTATCCTCTTTCTAAGCTCTGAAATCATCTTTTCAAAATCTTGTTTAATAATCTCTAACTCTGATGGGACTACTTGCAAGCATTCCTCTCTTGATCGGGCGCCTTCTAGATTCAACTCAGGGATGTTATCATTAATCCTTCTAATCCTCCACCCACTGTATTCTGGGGTCGTTATTGGGCCTAAGGATAATCTCTTCATCCTACGAATCTGATTCCAAGCACCAGAAATCTCTTTAACCCTCTTCTTATAGTTTTCCCCTCTATATGAGAACTCACGTTGAGCCAGCCCAGATGTCGTTGGTACAAACTGTCTTGATCCATATTGCCTCAGTACAAGTAAAGGGGCATATCCAACGGCTCCCCAAATTCCAAGTAAAGGAACCCAGTCAAAACTCCCAAACCGATAAAAGATTTCGTCAGGAATCATCCGAAGAGCCCTCCGCTCGATGTCTTCCTCTTGAAGGTTTTGAAGGAGAGCCATCTAGTTTTCCTCAGACACGTCTTCTCTTTTGGGTGTAGCCACTATTTTTTTTAATGGAGAATAATTCTCAGAAAAATCCCGATAAGAAACTTTCTCCACCTTCCAGAAATCACTGTGGAACCAGGCTAATAACAACTGTGCGCATCCAATGAACCTGCCTTCACCTATTCTTCGACATGTATTCAAAGATCGGAACATTTCGGCTAAGATCATAGGTACAGGTGTGACCCCTTTATCAAGTCAATCGAAAAGATCAATAACTGATTCATCTACATGTCTTAGAGCTTTAGGGAAAATTACCAAGCCGTAAATACACAAGGCAAAGACGTCAATCTTCTTCTTTACATCTGGATGTATTAGGATCAGGTCCCTCAAACTTACCCAAGGTATGCATTTACCCTCACCTTTCTCTTGAATTCTGGCTGCAACCTACTGTTCACTCATCCCAGTGACATTCATTAACTTCTTTACAAAAGTTGGGACATTAGCAGCCCTAGAATAAGCTTTGTCGACTTGGATCCTTGAACAGCAAAGAAGGGTCATATATTCCTCCACCGTGGGCACTAAATCTACTTTCCTGAAAGAGAAACAGCTATAAGCAGAATTCCAAAACTGAGTCATAGCCCGGAACAAATGCTTATCTACCTTGACGTTGAGCAAGTAAGGTAGATTGCCATAATTACGATAGAACAATTGCTTTGCCTCATCATCCCACTCGGGTCCATATTCCTTTTAACTCCTCGGGCTCATTTTTCGTGACACTAATCGAGCGAAATCCGTAGTTTTGATACATACCCTCTCACTAAGCTATCCCCTTTCTCTAATTGTGTTTGCTCTAACCACATGCGAACGACTGCATTGTCTTCCACTTTATCAAGGAATTCATTCTCTATAACTAGCTTTCTAACTTAGAAACTGACCGTGAATCAATACCTCTTAAAATATGAAATGTCATGCACAAAAAATAAAACACAACAAGTTAGTACCATGGAATAAAATATAAAGCAAGTAAAATAAACAAACACCTATCTGGGTAACTACTAAGGTTTGGCATAGTTCTACTTAGGGTAAGTCCTTACGTTTTCTACATGTGGTTTAGCTCTAAAGTTGATGTACCCAAACTAGCAGATTCCTCGATCCTCACCCATTATAGGCTCATACGGACTGAGTTTGGTTCAGGAGAATACATTTCCCTATGGCCATGAAGAAGTGAAAACTTCACGAATATATAGGTACAGATGTATCCCGAAAGCAATCCACTAGCCCATGCGGAAGTGAAAACCTAATGAAGGCATAGCTTCTCGCTCCCACTTAAAGGTGCGACCACAACGGTTATGCAATGCAATGCAGAGAGATTTTATAAAATTAGAACCACATGCAATAAAAAGGATCATAGTTTTTCAAACCAGATTTTTAATTTTGGACAAAAGGACATCAAATAATCAATTTTACGGCTTAACTCTCTTATTGTTCCCTAGCGGAGTCTCCAAGTTGTCGAAACCATTTTTAATTTTTTTTTAAAAAATGGTGGTTGTAATATCCCGGGTTAGGGGCTATTTTTGTGTTGCATGATATTGTATGTGTTTGGTAGGCTGTGTTGTTATTTCAGTGTTTTAGGGGCTTGATTATAGGCTAGGTGTATGCCTAAGGGAATGGGAAAATTTTGGTTTTTGGGTGTTAAGTCAGGGGAGCTGTTGGAGCTGGGGCATAAGAGTTTTAATTGTGGTTTTGTTGCACAAAAGGGAGCTGGTGTAGTGGCAAGCTAGACGCCACTAAGGCTTGGTGTGGGTAACGCCTAAAGCAAGCAGGGTGGTCTTGTGTTCGAGCTGCAAAATTCTCCATTTTGGCATTTATTTTGGACGGCATGGAGGAGGAGTTTGTGGCGGTTCAAACTCGCCATTGACTTGGTCATACCATTCAAATGGAAGGTGGAGAGTAAATTGGGAGGTGGACTTGTTCAAACTTATTTGAAATGGTGGTTGGGAGTGAATAGGGGATTTGGCCGAATGTTGGGAGTTGTGGAGTGGGTGGGCGGCTTGGTGGTGTGTTGTAGTGGGTAATGCCGAAATTCAATTGGAATTTTGAGGCATTTTCGGTCAAGTTGGAAGACTATTCTTTCTTTCTTTTGTCATTGAGTTTTCAAGAGAATTTCTCTCATTCTTTTACTCTTGGAACCGTAAGACCAAAACTCAAAGGGATTCTTAGAAAGTTTCATTTTATTTCTTGTCTCCTAAAGTGTTTGTAGCCGAAAGTTCTTGAGCCTCAAGTTAGTACCTCTTTTTGTCCCTTTTGGCCGAATCATCATTCCATTTCTCCTTCTTATCTTCTTTTGGAGCTAAGCCGAAACTAGCCTTCTCATATCTCATTTTTTTTTGTTTCGTTTTCCCTTCCCTTTTTGAAACACTAAAAGCCGAAATTTACCTTGCCTAAACCAAAAATTCCTATTCATTCTTTCCATTTCTTGTCATCTCAAGAACCGAAAAGCACCTACCACTTTTCCATTTTTCTTTCTTTTCTTCTCAAAATTTGGCCGATTCTTTCTTCTTTATCACTTATATCCCTTGCTTTATTTTAAGTCTAGACCGAATTCTCTTTGGTTCAAAGTATTGACGGATCCATCCCTTCTCCTAGAGGTTGTAGTGGCCGAATATCAGTGGTGTTTTGGAAGCCTTGCCTTAATCGTTGGTGGTGGTAAGCTTTTGGCCGAATGGCCATTTCTTCTCTTTTCTGTTCTTAATCGTTTGGATTGATTAAGAGCCGAATGTGACTTTGTTGTGAGTGCTAATCCTTTGGTGATGAAACCGATTGTGTTATAGGGCATCGGGGACTTCAAGGCAGTCAAGCGGAGTCTCTATTGTTGGGTAGGCATTAGGTTGTGCCGATTGTGGTAAGGGACCATTAGTTGGTTCGGGTATTGGTTAGAAAGCAAACCAATAGCAAGGTAAGGGTTCGATATTAACCCCTTTGGTTATTTGTTGCTGGCCGAATGTCTTGGAGGCCTAACCCCTATGTTTGGCCGATTGTAGGAGTCAATAATCGAGGGGCTTAGCATTCGCTCGTTGGGATTTCTAGGCTCGTAGAAGTTATCGGTGTGTAAACTAACACACTAATACTTGGTAGTGTTGTTAATTAAACTGCTTTTCTGTTAAAAACCATAACAGTATGATGGATGATGGGATACCCAAATGGGGTATGTGTACGGATCCGGTAAGTCTATTTTATTACCAGTCCTATTATGGATACTTTGGGTATGATGATCTATGCTATATATGTATATGCTATGAGATGCTATGTTGGACATGGTTGCATGAGTTACATGATTTGCATATTGTACATGAGTCGAGTATGTCATGTATGGGTGATATGAGAGGAGGAGCGGTGATATTTTGTGCCGACGAGCACCACCGGTGCTTTGGTAGCACACTTTGTGACTTTGGGTCACCAGAGGTTTGGCACCTCCAGAGGTTTGGTACCTCGGCGTCGTCCCAGATGGCTCAGTACCACAGTGGGTTGGCCCCACGAGATGATTATCTGGGATTGACGCTAGTGTTTTGGTAACACACGATGGGTTGGCCCCATCACCGGATTTGTGACTACGGTCACCGAGCTGCTTTGTAGCACATTGTGTCTTTTTAGGACACCGAGGTTTGGCACCTCATTGCGACTTGTCCTCCTGGTTTGACCACCGTGGGTTGGCCCCACTTGAGATATGGGATCGCCCGCTAGTGTTTTGGTAACACACGATGGGTTGGCCCCATCATCGATTTGTGACTACGGTCACCGTGCTTTGGTAGCACATTGTGTCTTTGGGACACCACAGTGGTTTGGGACCACATTGATGGATAATGTGTCTTTGGGACACCAGTGTTTTGGTAACACATCGTGACTATACGTCACCAGTGGTTTGGCACCACCAGTGGTTTGGTACCACACGGGGTAGAAAAGGTGTATGGATGGTTAGGATCGGGTTGCATTAATTATGTTGCTATGTATGATGTGTGTTAGCATGTTGTTTTATCGGGAGCGGGGTTTACACACTGAGTCACTCGACTCACCCTCTCCTTTGACATTTCAGGTGACTCGTAGATGCGGACTTGGAGCCGGGATGGACTCGGGGTGCACATGCCATGCTATAATAAAAGTGTTGCTTGGACTATGGAATTTGGGTACTTTAATTATTTACTTCCAGTTGGGTTTTTATTGGATTTGTAAAAGGCTTTATAATTTATGTTTTATACTGTTTATGTTTAGATTTTAATATGCCTTAACAAATAAGTTGGTATGAATTCTACTAAAACTTGGAAAGATAATGATTTCAAAATTTTAACGCAAGGTGTTTTCAACTATACCATCGGGTATCCCACTGATTTTATAAACCAATGGAGATCAAATGGCTTCAATCGTGAAATCCAATTTCATTAAGTCTAAATTTTAAACAACTTGTTTTTCACAAAGGAACATAGTTTTATCAAATTTATCTAATACAACCTCGAAATTTTCAAACACGTTTTCCCGTAACATACCAGATTCGGTCGTGGTGTTTGGACCGGGTTTGGGGTGTTACAATTGTGGTATCAGAGCTAAGTTCAAAAGCTCGGTTGTGGGCTTGAGGCCCAAATTGTTTTCAAAAATTCGTTTTAAGTGTTTTGGGATTGAATATATGGTTTACAAGGCATGGCACCGAGTCTCCGGCACCAGTTCGCCCAGGTAAGTAATTCTAAACTCTTCTGTGAATTATTATTTGTAGAAGGGTAGGTGATATGGAACGTAGTTAGATTTATAGGACTTGAACCCTAGGATTAGATCACTCAAACACTCGAACTAAAGCATAAGACTTAAAGCACTAAACCAATCTATGACTCAGCCACGGAGCTAGGGTGTGGTAACTCCCGTACGCATGTCTAGGAGAGGATCCGGAAGAGCTTGGTATTTAAGCAGTCCTCGTGACTCACCTCCTCTTCGCAGGTATCCCACCTGGTGCGTAGCTCGAGTTCACTCTGAGCAAGAAGGCTCAGTCATAGACTTAACCTAACGACTAAAACCCGAAAAGGGAAATAGCTATGTTTTCGAAAATACAACAACAACCCTAATGTTTTCACACTTTTCGCAATAAACTCTTTCAAAACCGAAAATGTCACATTTACAACAATTTTCTTGAAAAACCTGATTTATGGAAAATTACAAAAATGCCCTTAGGGGTAAATTTACTAAAATGCCCTCGGTTTATAAAAAAGCAACTCAATGATTTTGCCCAAAATTTCAATGATGTTACTAAATTCAAACACTCTGTTTTATAAAATATCAATCGAAAATCTTGATTTCGGAAAATTTACGAAAACGCCCTCAGTTTGTGAAAAATTTTAAAATACCCCTGGTTTTCAAAACGAAGTATTTTACAAAAATTTTCAAAGAACACTCACAAATTTTTGGAATTTCAAATTGACCGGTTTTACGAAAGTTCAAAATATCTTTTATTACGAAAATACCCTGTAGGGAAAATGACGAAAATACCCTTGGGCTAGAAATGGGCAGCAATGTCCAAAGAGTGAATAGGTATGGAAAGGGTTAAGGAATGTATGTATAATCTCTTTTGGATGAATAGGATAGAAGATTGAAACCTTGGTTGCTCGAAAGAACCCCTGAATAAACTCTATCCATAAAATTTCTTTGCTGTTAAGAAAGTGGAACGATACTAATACATAAAAATCTTTTTAATCAGAAACGTAGATCGTTAGACATGAGCACTCGAGGCGGACGTGGTCGTAATACTCGTGGTAGAGGTAGGGGTAGGATGACGGTTTCCGAACCCGTAGGATCTGGTCAAGGGTCCAGAAAATGAGATGTCGGTTCCGCCACCACCGGAGGTGGTGAGTTCTGAGATCGGGCCGAGACGATGCGATGTCACGAGCGATCTGCGGGTGTTGGAAAGGGTAGCTGGTGTAGCGGTGGTGCGGGAGTTAGGAAATCGTTCTGGCGACTCTCCGGGCTAACGGGGCCGAGTTCTTCCGAGTGTATCGGGTGTTGCTCCTAGCACTCGCTGCGAGTATTGGCTGGAGGCAACGGAGCGGATCATGGGCGATCTGGACTTGGCGGCGAGGAGAAGTTGAAGGGCATCGTATCGCTTCTTCGGGATGAGTCATATCAGTGGTGGCTCACGGTTCGGGATAGTGTGGCAGCTGAGGATTTGACATGGGACTATTTCAGAGCTGCATATCAAAAGAAATACATTGGGGCTAGTTACATCGACTCCCAGCGAAAGGCATTTACGAGACTTGTTCGGGGAGTAAATCATGTTCTTGAGTCTGAGGTTGAGTTCTGGTGTGAGTAGGTATGCCGGGGGCATTGTAGCCACCGAGCATGAGAGGTGTGTTCGTTTCGAGGACGGGCTTCGAGGCGAGTTGAGGCTGCGATTGCTCCACGGCGGGCCCAGCGAGTTTGTTTGTCTTAGTCGAGAAGGCTAAGGTAGCCGAAGGTGTTAAGGAGTCGATGAGAAGAGGAGCATGGACGGAGTAGGCTTAAGAGGAGCTTTGGGTCTTGGGATCGTCCGCAATCCGCGAGAAGAGGCTAGACCGAGTGTGGGCGAAATCGATCACCGCTAGGTTCGCGTTCTTTGCTAGGCGAGGGCCGCCGCAGATGTAATCGATGTGGGAAATCTCATTGGGGTGGCTTGATCGGTGGAAAAGGTTGCTTCCGAGTGTGGTTCTCTGATCATCGCATTAGGGACCGTCCCGCGTGGGATGGCCGGGATTCGATCCCGAGAGTCGGGGCCGTGTCGATCTGAGAGTAGTAATGGACCGCCACCGCAGAGGGGCCGTGGTAATGGCGCGGTGGTAATGGATTTGGTCGAGGTCGTGGAGCACCGCGGCGGTGCGGGTAGTTACGAGGCACGGCGGCCGGATTGGTGTATGCGGCGGGCGCCGAGAGGAGCGCGCGCACCGGGACGTCATAACCGGTACGTTCTTGATTTTTGGTACTCCTTATACTGCTTTAATCGATTTGGGTTCCACGCATTCGTATGTTGCTAGTAGTATAGTTGAGACCATGGACTTAGATTCTGAGATATCTTCTAGACAGATGACTGTACTTAGCCCTCTAGGTCACTCTGTAGTGGTAGATAAGTTGTATAAGGATGTACCCCTAGAACTCCAAGGGGTAGTTTTTGCTGCTGATCTGATGGAACTGCCGTTTGGGGAGTTCGATCGATTCTCGATGGATGGGTGGTGGTGAAGTACCGGCCAAGATGGATTGGCTGCGGCTAAGCGCATGGTTCTATCGACGGATAAGGGTGATGAAGTGATTATGATAGGTAATAGGAGAGATTACTTATCCAATGTGGTGTCGGCTTTAAAAGCTGTAAAGATGGTCAGGAAGGGCTGCGAAGCGTATGTGGTTCATGTGTATGCCTTGGAGGCTAAGGAGTCTCTTTGTTGAGAAGGTTCGTCTTCGTTAAGGAATTTGTGGATGTGTTTCAGAGGAGCTTGGGTTTGCCACCCGATCGTGAGGTAGAGTTTGGGATAGATGCTGCTACAGGGGCTGCGCCCGGTGTCTATTGCTCCATATAGGATGGCACCAAAGGAATTGGTGGAGCTTAAGGCTCGGTTCGGGAGCCGTTGGATCGAGGCTTCATTAGGCCAAGTGTTTACGTAGTGAGGCGCGCGGTATTATTCGTCAAGAAGAAGGATGGTGCGATGCGGATGTGTATCGACTACCGCCAACCGAATAAGTGGACGATTAAAAACAAGTATCCGTTACCACGGATAGATGACTTGTTTGATCAGCTGAAAGGTGCATCGGTGTTTTCGAAGATCGATTTGAGGTCTGGGTACCATCAGTTGAAAGTTAAGGAAGCGGATATTCATAAGACAGCGTTTCGGACTCGGTATGGGCACTACGAATTCCTAGTAATGCCGTTCGGGTTGACTAACGCCTCGGCGGCTTTTATGGATATGATGAATAGGGTGTTTCAAAGATGATCTCGGACCGTTTAAATCGTGGTTTTTATTGACGACATCTTGGTCTACTCAAGGTCGGAAGAAGAGCATGAGGCACACTTAAGAGTGGTGTTGCAAATTTTGAGGGAGAAGCAACTCTATGCTAAGTTCAGTAAGTGCGAGTTCTGGCTTAGGGAAGTGGCGTTTTTGGGTCATGTAGTATCAGCTGAGGGGATTAGAGTAGATCCTCGGAAGGTTGAGGCGGTTTTGGATTGGAAGCCTCCTAAGTCAGTTGCTGAGATTCGGAGTTTCCTGGGTTTGGCGAGGATACTACCGAAGGTTTGTTGAGGTTTTCTCGTTAATTGCGACACCGATGACTAAGTCATTAAGGAAGGGAGTTCCGTTCGTTTGGGTGAGAAACAATGGGAGAGTTTTGATAAGTTGAAGAAGATCTTGACAGAGGCTCCTGTGTTAATTCAACCTGAGGCTGGTAAGGAATTCACAGTGTACTGGGATACATCACACACGGGTTTGGGTTGTGTGCTGATGCAGGAGGGTAAGGTTGTGGCTTACGCTTCTCGGCAGCTGAGGCCACACGAGGTCAACTATCCGACGCACGATTTAGAGCTAGCAAACGTAGTCTTCGCTCTAAAAATCGGAGGCACTACTTGTGCGCGGAGAAGTCAATAGTCTACACGGATCATAAGAGTTTGAAGTACCTATTGACTCAGAAGGATCTGAATTTGAGGCAGCGTAGATGGGTTGAATTGCTCAAGGACTACGACTGTTCGATCGAATATCACCCGGGCAAGGCTAACGTTGTGGCAGACGCGTTGAGCCGTAAGGTTGTTTCGGACTTAAGAGCTTTGTTTGCCCATTTGAGTTTGTGCGACGACGGAGTATTCGCGCGAGCTGCGAGTTAAGCCTACTTGGGTTGAGCGGATCAAAGAAAACAGATTGGAGGATGAGGTTACGAGTGCGCGGAGGTTGCAAGTGCGAGAATGGTGGTTTGGAGGGTTCTGACTTGTCTAGTGATGAGGTTCTGTGTGTTTTCAAGGTAAGCCTTGTATGCCTAAAGATGTTGAGCTGAGGCGAGAAGATTCTTGGGACGCACATGCATGATCCTTATGCTATGCATCCGGGAGGTAGCAAAATGTATAGGGATCTTAAGAAACGATTTTGGTGGCACGGCTTGAAGAAAGAAGTAGCGAGTTTGTTGGAAAATGTCCGACTTGTCGTAGTCAAGGTGAACATCGATTGCCGTCGGGTTTGCTTGACTGTGAAGATTCCTCGATGGAAATGGGAAAGGATAACTATGGATTTCGTCGGTGGTTTACCGCTTCGCGCCAAGCAAGAAAGATTCGATTTGGGTTATCGTGGACCGTCGACTAAGTCACCCATTTCATTTCGGTGAGTGGACTATTCACTTCGAGATTGGCGAAGCTCTATGTGTATCGAGAGATAGTGAGACTACGGCGTTCGGTTTCGATAATCTCGAGATAGGGATCCGAGGTTCACGTCGAGGTTCGAGAGCGTTGCATCGAGCTCCGGAGTGCGCGCTTGGATTTCAACACGGCTTTTCACCGCGCGATCGGCGGGCGGTCGTAAAGGTTATTCAGATCTTGGAAGACATGCTTTGAGAGGTTGTGTTCGACTTGAGGCGATTGGGATGAATTTACGCCATTGGCCGAGTTCGCCTATAACAACGACTACCAAGCAAGCATCAAAATGGCACCATATGAGGCGTATGATGGTAGGAAGTGTCGCTCACCTACTTGTTGGACGAGTTAGGTGAGCGTCGATTATTGGGACCGAGTTGGTTCTTTGAGACGAGAAGACAAGGTTAGGTTGATTCAGTCTCGTTTAAAGGAAGCTTCGGACCGGCAAAAGTCTTATGCCGATCTTAAGCGAAGAGATATAGAGTTCGCTGTGGGAGATCGGGTTTTCTTAAAGGTCTCGCCTTGGAAGAAGGTCTTGAGGTTTGGCGAGAAAAGGCAAGCTAAGTCCGAGGTTCATTGGGCCGTATAAGGTATTGAGGCGAGTTGGACCAGTGGCGTATCAGCTTGAGTTGCCAGCAGAGCTTAGCCAGATTCACGATGTTTTTCACGTGTCGATGCTTCGACGGTATCGTTCGAATCTATCACATGTAGTAGCGATGGAGAGAGATCGAGGTAAATCCAGTTTGACTATGGAAGAGGAACTGCATGCGCATTCTTGATCGGGATGTGAAGGTTCTGCGTAGAAAGTCCGTGCCCTTGGTTAAGGTTCTTTGGCGGAATCATGGCGTGGAAGAAGCCACGTGGGAACCCGAGGATGCGATGAGACAGCAATACCCGCAACTCTTTTGATCGGGTAATTTCGAGGCGAAAAATTATTTTTAAGGGGGTAGAACTGTAATATCCCGGTTAGGGGCTATTTTTGTGTTGCATGATATTGTATGTGTTTGGTAAATTTTGTGTTGTTATTTCAGAGTGTTTTAGGGGCTTGATTATAGGCTAGGTGTATGCACGAGGAATAGGAAAATTTTGGTTTTGGGGTGTTAAGTCGTGGAGCCATTGGAGCTGGGGCATAAGAGTTTTAATTGTGGTTTTGTTGCACAAAAAGGGAGCTGGTGTAGTGGCAAGCTAGACGCCACTAAGGCTTGGTGTGGGTAACGCCTAAAGCAAGCAAGGTGGTCTTGTGTTCGAGCTGCGAAATTCTCCATTTTGGCATTTATTTTGGACGGCATGGAGGAGGAGTTTGTGGCAGTTCAAACTCTGCCATTGACTTGGTCATACCATTCAAATGGAAGGTGGAGAGTAAATTGGGGAGGTGGACTTGTTCAAACTCATTTGAAATGGTGGTTGGGAGTGAATAGGGGGATTTGGCCGAATGTTGGGGAGTTGTGGAGTGGGTGGACGGCTTGGTGGTGTGTTGTAGTGGGTAATGCCGAAATTCAATTGGAATTTTGAGGCATTTTCGGTCAAGTTGGAAGACTATTCTTTCTTTCTTTTGTCATTGAGTTTTCAAGAGAATTTCTCTCATTCTTTTACTCTTGGAACCGTAAGACCAAAACTCAAAAGGGATTGCCGAAAGTTTCATTTTATTTCTTGTCTCCTAAAGTGTTTGTAGCCGAAAGTTCTTGAGCCTCAAGTTAGTACCTCTTTTTGTCCCTTTTGGCCGAATCATCATTCCATTTCTCCTTCTTATCTTCTTTTGGAGCTAAGCCGAAACTAGCCTTCTCATATCTCATTTTTTTTGTTTCGTTTTCCCTTCCCTTTTTGAAACACTAAAAGCCGAAATTTACCTTGCCTAAACCAAAAATTCCTATTCATTCTTTCCATTTCTTGTCATCTCAAGAACCGAAAAGCACCTACCACTTTTCCATTTTTCTTTCTTTTCTTCTCAAAATTTGGCCGATTCTTTCTTCTTTATCACTTATATCCCTTGCTTTATTTTAAGTCTAGACCGAATTCTCTTTGGTTCAAAGTATTGACGGATCCATCCCTTCTCCTAGAGGTTGTAGTGGCCGAATATCAGTGGTGTTTTGGAAGCCTTGCCTTAATCGTTGGTGGTGGTAAGCTTTTGGCCGAATGGCCATTTCTTCTCTTTTCTGTTCTTAATCGTTTGGATTGATTAAGAGCCGAATGTGACTTTGTTGTGAGTGCTAATCCTTTGGTGATGAAACCGATTGTGTTATAGGGCATCGGGGACTTCAAGGCGATCAGCGAGTCTCTATTGTTGGGTAGGCATTAGGTTGTGCCGATTGTGGTAAGGGACCATTAGTTGGTTCGGGTATTGGTTAGAAAGCAAACCAATAGCAAGGTAAGGGTTCGATATTAACCCCTTTGGTTATTTGTTGCTGGCCGAATGTCTTGGAGGCCTAACCCCTATGTTTGGCCGATTGTAGGAGTCAATAATCGAGGGGCTTAGCATTCGTTCTCGTTGGAATTTCTAGGCTCGTAGTTATCAGGTGTGTAAACTAACACACTAATACTTGGTAGTGTTGTTAATTAAACCTGTTTGCCTGTTAAAAACCATAACAGTATGATGGATGATGGGATACCCAAATGGGGTATGTGTACGGATCCGGGTAAGTCTATTTTATTACCAGTCCTATTATGGATACTTTGGGTATGATGATCTATGCTATATATGTATATGCTATGAGATGCTATGTTGGACATGGTTGCATGAGTTACATGATTTGCATATTGTACATGAGTCAGTATGTCATGTATGGGTGATATGAGAGGAGGAGCGATGATATTTTGTCTTGTGAGCACCAGTGCTTTGGTAGCACACTTTGTGACTTTGGGTCACCAGAGGTTTGGCACCTCCAGAGGTTTGGTACCTCAGCGTCTCGTCCCAGTGGCTCAGTACCACAGTGGGTTGGCCCCACAGATGATTATACGGGATTGACGCTAGTGTTTTGGTAACACACGATGGGTTGGCCCCATCACCGGATTTGTGACTACGGTCACCAGTGCTTTGGTAGCACATTGTGTCTTTGGGACACCAGAGGTTTGGCACCTCATTGCGACTTGTCCCTGTGGTTTGACCACCGTGGGTTGGCCCCACTTGAGATATGGGATCGTCTGCTAGTGTTTTGGTAACACACGATGGGTTGGCCCCATCATCAGATTTGTGACTACGGTCACCAGTGCTTTGGTAGCACATTGTGTCTTTGGGACACCAGTGGTTTGGGACCACATTGATGGATAATGTGTCTTTGGGACACCAGTGTTTTGGTAACACATCGTGACTATACGTCACCAGTGGTTTGGCACCACCAGTGGTTTGGTACCACACGGGGTAGAAAAGGTGTATGGATGGTTAGGATCGGGTTGCATTAATTATGTTGCTATGTATGATGTGTGTTAGCATGTTGTTTTATCGGGAGCGGGGTTTACACCTTTGAGTCACTCGACTCACCCTCTCCTTTGACATTTCAGTGACTCGTGAAGCGGACTTGGAGCCGGATGGACTCGGGTGCACATGCCATGCTATAATAAAAGTGTTGCTTGGACTATGGAATTTGGGTACTTTAATTATTTACTTCCAGTTGGGTTTTTATTGGATTTGTAAAAGGCTTTATAATTTATGTTTTATACTGTTTATGTTTAGATTTTAATATGCCTTAACAAATAAGTTGGTATGAATTCTACTAAAACTTGGAAAGATAATGATTTCAAAATTTTAACGCAAGGTGTTTTCAACTATACCATCGGGTATCCCACTGATTTTATAAACCAATGGAGATCAAATGGCTTCAATCGTGAAATCCAATTTTATTAAGTCTAAATTTTAAACAACTTGTTTTTCACAAAGGAACATAGTTTTATCAAATTTATCTAATACAACCTCGAAATTTTCAAACACGTTTTCCCGTAACATACCAGATTCGGTCGTGGTGTTTGGACCGGGTTTGGGGTGTTACAGTGGTCGACCTAAAAAAACAAAAACGGGAGTCACCACCAATCCCTTTTTACTTAGGTGTGATTGGATCACCTTATAAAATGTTTTATTTCAAAACATTGATTTTGGTCCACGAAATACAAGAAAATGAGTTCGGGAGTCGGTTACGTATGAGGAAGGGTTAGCACCCTCGTAACGCCAAAAATTTGGTACCTAATTGATAATCTCATGTCCTAATGTCGAAATTTTGAAAAAAAAATTTAAAATATGATCCTTTTATTTGAAAGAAAGCCGAGACTTACCTATCTCAAAGAAATAAAATGCTATACCTAATAAGTTAGGATGTAACATCTCTTGACCTCGAAACTAGGCTCGCCTTTATTTGTAGAAAAATCTTACCTCAAGACACAAAACGCCATATCCAATAAGTTAGGATACAACGTTTTTGAATTCGCGAGAATAAATTTTGATTTGAAGTTTATAAGTTTCAATTTCGAAAGAAAAGGCATACTTAATATTTTACTTTCAACGAGAAAAACCGAAACCCAGTGAATTAGGGCACAATTTTTCTCAAAACCCCCAAATATTATGTATCACCACATTTTTAGCAAGATTTTGAATAAAGATGCGACTATTTAGCAAAATATATTTCTTACAAAAAAATGGTTTGAATAAAATATTGTATCAATGCATTACAAAACATAAATTCCATATAGTAATTCACCATAATTACAAGTTATATTAACAAATAACATCAATATAGGCAATTAACAAAAGAATAATGTAATATAGCAAATGATACATGCAATGAAAGGACTATGCTAAAGCAATAATACACAAATAAAAGAGCATGAATAAATAAATACAAGATATAAATAATCAACAGCAATTAAAATCTATATTAAATATGAAAACTCAAGAAATGAATATTAAAATTTTCAAACTAAATCAAATAAATAAATAAATGAATGAATGATGTATTTAAACATTGAATAAGTATTATAGCAAAATAAAAAGGAAAATAAAAATATGATAATTTCTAAAATGATTAACATGTATAAACAATATATATAAAAGCATAGAATATATGAAAAATATAGGGATACTTATAATAAATATATAATTTAATAATTTAGCACATATATAAATATAAATGATAATAGATGCCAAAAACAGTTATAAGTAAATAGTATATATAACTTTAAATAAAAATATATTTGTAACATCCTGATTTAATGGGCTGTGCATTACATGTGTTGTAAGTTTAATTTGCTAATTTAAGGGTTAGGGGTCCAGATTGGGCCAAGAATGTCCGAGGGCCTTGACTAAATCTCTGCGAGACACTCTAGCACTTTAAAAGGAAGTTATCTGTGTTTTAAATGGCAAAGTGGGCTTATGGCCCAAAGGTTGGTGGCGCTACAAAGAAGCGGGAGTGGGCGTCACTAATGGATGGAAGGGCTTAAGTTTTGGTCATTTGAGGCCCATGTTTGGGCCAAATTCAGCACTTATAGAAGAGCTAGGGGACGGCAACAAGGCTATTAATTAGGGATTTTAATGTTTAATTTATGAGGATAATAAGCAGATAAAGGAAGGAAGAGTTTGAGATAATTAAGCCTCTTTTGGATGGGTGCTTTGATAGGGATAAGGGATAGGATGAGGATCTATCGGAAGGCTAGTGTTGGCCGAAAATCAAACACGGAGAGAGGGGAAATCCGTTTAGTAAAGGCTAGGGATGTGCCAAAAATTTTAAAGGCCATCTTAAGCATTAGTTCTTTTCTTTCTTTTTCCATTTTCACTCTTTCAAAAGCCAAATCACTACTTCCCTCTCCACTTTTCTTTATTTTTCTAGCCGAAACCCTCTGAAGTCCCATTAACTGCCGAACCTCTGCTAATTGCTTTCTTTTCTCTTCCAAGTGCTTTAGCTGAAATTTCCCTCTTGTTCATCTTGTTCATCCTGTTCATCTTTTTGGGATTTTCTTAAAAGTCAAATCCTTAGATCTCATCTCCTGTGTTTGTCGTCGATTCTCTGAGGTATTTGCTTGTGCCGAATCCCAAAGAAAACTGAAGGTAAGTGTTGATTTGTAAGATTTCAATTCCGGCTTTTTAGGGACTCTAGTCGAATGGCTATAAGGAAACTAATCTGAAGTTTTTCTCTTATTTGCGGCATTTCGAAATTTAAAGGGGAGTCAATCGCTTAGATCTCTAAGTCAGAGTTCAGTAACACTCGAATCGTGTTACTTTCAGGATTTCAAGGTAAGGAGATCTGTTGATTTTAATTTGTAAATTCGGGTATATACTAACCCTTGGCCGAATATAGGAGAGGCCTTATATTCGCGTTCTTCCGGCTTTTGAGCAAAGTTGTAGATGAGGCGATGGATTCGATTAGCAAGGGTATCGACATAGAGGGTAGTCTTACGCATTATTCAGGTGTGTAACTTCTCACACCATTAGACTGATTGCTAATATTTATATATATGTAATAAATCTGCTATACTCTGTTAAATGCCAAAATCCCGGCATAACGTTTGGAAATCCGAGAAGGGTAAAGGCTAAATATCAGGTTAGTGATTTTTGCCATTCATCAGTGAATGTTTCTGTTAAAAATGATATGTTTTGTATGTCAATTTTTATATATGCTTGGGGTTGGGTGATTTATGAAAGGGGAAGTGATCTGTTCTGGTGGCTTATGCCATTTCAGCCTGGTGACTCTATCTCGACTTTGACGATGAGCAGCTAACTGCAGCATGATTGCCATCGATGGTGTGTAGCGGTGTGGGTTGTTTGTAGAAATCCCCAATGGTGTGATTGGCAGGTAAGGGTGGTGTGTAGCGGTTGGAAACCTAGGATTGGGTTGGGTTTTATGTATGTTATCTACTATATTATGTTCTATATTCGATCCGTGGGTTAAGGCCCAATCGATGGTGCACAAGGGTTGCACACTGAGTCTCGCGACTCACCCTATTATTCAACATTTTCAGGTAGCACCTAGTGCATCGGACCGGGCTGGAGAGGAGCATAAGGTGGCCATGCTAGAGAGTAATTTAATCCAGCAGAAGACTTTACCTGGAAGTTTTATTTTTAATATCTTTAAATAATGGGTTTTAAATTTCATTGTAATAAGGCCATGGGCCACTAGCTTATTTTTATTCCAGTTTTATGTTGGGCTTTTATTATTGTTAGACGTTTAAATTTTTCCTTAATTTAGTAAAAGCATGTAAGAAATTCAGTTTTTTTATTTACCAAGGCATTTTATAAAATTTACATCTTATATGAATTATTAAATTATTAAGTTTTCCGGTATAAATATTTAAACCTGCTAACTGCTTTTCAAAGTGCCATATCTTTTTATAAAATCTCCTTAGTGACATACCAAATCCGGTTGTAGTGTTTGGGCCGGGTTTGGGGGTGTTACAATATTTATAATATAATAATCATAAAAACTACATATATAATATAAACAATATAAACAATATATGTTATACAATATACATGATTTATATAATACAAAGGATAAAATAATTTAAATTATACATATGATATAATATATAATATACAAAATCTTAAAAAATGTATAATATAATAACTAATATACAAATTATAAAATAAAAAGTAATATATAAAAATAATATTAAACTAAATAAAATAACCTAGTAAATATTAAATATTAATAACTTAATACATATAATATTAAATAATTAAAAATAAGAATGAAAATAAAAAAATTAAAGGATTAAATCGGAAAAATAAAAAAAATCAAGGGTAAAATGTAAAAGAACCCGATTAGAATACGCGTCATAATGTAGGGACTTATTAGGCAATTAAGCCTTATCTCTTAAACGACATCATTCCGCCTCTTTGCCTTGAAATAGCCCGATAGACTAAAACGAAGTGAAATACTGATTTCAAGGCTAATTTAAAGATAAAAGAAAATTCAAATTGGGACAAAATTATAAAGAATAAAATTGCCGAGGACTAAAATGGAAAATTGCCCTTTATAAAAACGCATACGGATCCTAGCCCACTCAACGACGTCGTTTTGGCCTTTAAAGGGGACCCCAAAACGATGTCGTATGGATGGTTTATATAAGCTAAAATTCTATTTTTGAAACCATTTAAAACACTTCGAATAAAAAAGAAAATCGAGTTTAAAAATTCTCTCTGTCCTTTGGCCTTCTCGCCAAGACTCGATGACGAACCAATGTACACGCCACCACACGCTTCCGCGCGCGCTGCGCCGCTACTGCCCAAAGGTGAAAAAACTCCGTCCTTTTAATATAAACTCATTCTCTTACGTTGTAAATGGTGTTTGTATGTTTAAAAAAATTTCGTATGAATAAAAAAATTACACGAAAAGAAAAATAAATCTAAATCACCTCTGTTTAAATTTTTTTGTGTTGTATTATCTTTGTATCTCTTGTGTATATGTGTTCGTTTCTGATTGCTTTGAGGTTTATATAGCCCTGAAATAAATTGAAAAAAATAAATACAATATCGGTCTTGCTAGTTTTTACGCCATTTCTTTCCTTTTCAGTAAACGGCGAGAATCATGATGATGAGGCGCGATCGGTAGTAGCGCCAGTGGAAACCTAGGGTTTCTGTGTTCAGAAGCTATTTGGGCCACTTTGGGCCCCGTGAGGTTTTGGGTCCGCGCTATTGGGTGTAATTGGGTCTTGGGTTAGCATTCGGTCCAGGTTTTAGTTCCTGGTCCGAGGGTATAATTGGCTTGGGTAGTCTTTTTTTCTCAGAAATGGGTGTAATAAAAAAACCGGCTTTGGTTTATTATTTTATTTTATTTTTATTTGTTTTATTTACATGGGCCTTGAGCTAAATTGGGTTCTTACATTCGAAATTAATAAATGGGTGAAATTTCTTTTGAATAATGGTGATCGATGGATAAATGGAAATTTCCCAAAATAAATGAGGTTTTGCATGTGTTGCAGAAATGGATTGAGCTCGGATGGAAAATCTGACAAAAGCCTTCTTGAGAATTAAAAGTGAATAAGATTTATTCCCGATTCACTAAAAGAAATTAAAGTGCGTAGGATTTATTCCAGATTCACTATAAATATATAAAGTGGATAGGATTTGTTCCTGATTCACTAAGGTAACTTAAGGTGGATAGGATTTTCCCTAAAATGGTAATCTTGATTAGCTACTGTTACGCGATATGTAACTTGTGAGAGTGCTTGATGATTTAACATCCTAAGGGCTAAATCCTGAATATGAATTGACGAAATATGGAAATGTACACTTTGAGTGTACTACTGGAAAATCCATCGATAATTCCAATGATTCAACGGATGAGATAGTAAAACGAGACATGAGAAATATGAGATGAAATGAGAAAACAGCATGATGAGCTCATCTATGCATATTGGTACATTTGTTGCTAACATGTTTGATTGAAATGTTTATGTATAGGCAAATAGCCAAAGTCAATGGAAATTATGCTTTTATATAATTTAAATGTTAAATATGATTGGTAAGTTTAATTCATGTTATATGAACTTACTAAGCATAAATATGCTTATTAGGTTTTATTTTCCCTGTTTTATAGTGCTTGAAAGCTCGGAAGAAGTGGGAGACGGGTCGGAGACTTAATCACACTATCATCCTGTCAGTTTTGGTATAAATGGTTTACTTATTTTGAAAATGGCATGTATAAGCTAAATTAGTAAAATGATAAATGTTATGAAATGTTTGGAAGTTAGCCATTGGTATGGCTAGCAATGATATATATATAAATATATGTGTTCATAAAGTTATAAACGGTTTTAATACATATATGGATGAAATAGTATAAGTATGATATAGAAAACATGCATATTGAGGTGGCATATAGCATATTGGTTGTATGGATATATGATATTGTGAATGTGGTCTCTTTGGTAAGTTTAGGTATTAGGTTTTTGTAATGCTAAAGTAGAGTTTTCTTGTAACATCCGGGATTTGGAGGTCTTGCATTTTACATCGTATTTATGCGTTAGTATGCTCTATATGCATGTTTGAGTGTGTTTGGGGGCTTCGGGAAACCTTGAGGCTAGGTAGGAGCCTTAGTGAAAATTTTTGGTTTGAGCTGCTATGGGGAAGAGCTTGTGGTGTCAGGCCTTAAGGGATTTAATGTGGTGTTCAGTGACACAACAAGTGGAGTGGTGGAGTGGCAAGGAGGCGTCACCTTGTATGCAGGGGTATTGCGTCAGTAGGGAGCTGCAAGGGGGGAAGAGGTTCGAGTAGCATGAGTTGCATTTTGGCGATTTGTTTTTGCGTCTGAAGGGAAGGTGTTGGAGTTTGGCTAGGATACTGGTAGGGGGAAATGTTGATTGAGTCAAACAACTCAAATGTGTGGCTATGAGGGGAGATAGAAGTGGGAATCATTCAAACTCATTTGAATGAGTGACGTAGAGGGAATTAAGGAGGAAAACATAGGGGGTGTTGGCTAGTTAGATGTTAGCCGAATTTTTGAAGGGTTGGGAGGAGGGGAATATTCGGTTTTGAGCTTAAGAGGAGGGTACCGAAATTTAGTTTGTCTTTCTTTCTTCTCATCCTCTCTTGTGCCGAAAACACTTAGCATCTCAACTCTCTTTCTCTCTTTTTGAATAGTCGAAACTTAGAAGACCATTGGGGTCACTTTTATTCATCTTTTTCTTCTCATCTTCAAAAGCCGAAAGTGCCACATTTTCTCCCTTTTTCATTTTAAGTTTTATTTTCTTTCTTGAAGCCTCTCTAGCCGAACCATTACTCTCCCTTCTCCTCTTTTCTTTTTCACTTTGACAGCCTTGAACCCTCACTACTTTTGCAAAAGCCGAATAGCTCTTCATCTCTTTCTCTTGGTGGCCGAATGAACTTCCCATTTGTGAACCTTAGCCGAACCTTCTAACTATCTGCATTTCTTTTTCTATTTGTTTGTTGCAACTCAATTCTTAGCCGAATCTTGCAAGTGACTCTAGACAAACCTATATCCCTTTCATCTCTTAAGTTTCTCTTAGTTGCTTATGTGTGTCCGAATCTAAGAAGGATCAATTTTGGGATCTCTATTTGGGCTAACATTGAGGGGGTTAAGGATCTTTCAGGATTCGATCAATCAAGGGATTTCGATAGTCTCTTGGTTCAAGGATAGACTCTCCGGTTTTGTCAATTTCAATAAGGATGTTCGATTAAGATATTATTTAGTTCGTATAAGATCCGATTTAACGCTTTTAACCCGGTCTTCTAACCAAAGATTTTATTTGATGGATTCAAGTATCAGCCCAAGGAGAGAAAGGGTTGGACACGTAGTCCCTACCCCTAAATTCAAGAAGTGGTCGGTTTATGGTTCGGGATTGGCCACTGTGTGTGGGCCGCCATCGGAGCAGGATTGTAGGCAAATAGCGGTAGTGTCGATTAGTGAGAGTGTCAACATAGAGGGCGCGGTTTGCGAGTTATCAGGTGTGTAATTAACACACTGTTTATTTATTTGCTTTAGTTTAAATGTATGTGTTGTGTGTGGTAGCCGAAACAGTAGCTGTGGTGGTGTTATTACCCATATTTGGTAACCGGGGAACCAGGTTAGTATACGACCTATGTTGAGGTTGCGGTTAATAATTGTGGATCTATGTAAGCATGTCATATATGCATATTTGGTATATTCATATGTTATATTGCCATTTCATTATATTATGCTGCATGTGCATGGGGTTCGGGATATATTGAATAAAGGGGAAGTGTGTACATTTATGTACGTGGGTGACTCACACACAATTAATGATGGCCACGAGCCTCATTGTGGATTCATGAGGACTTTAAGTCTTATCGTGGATATTTGTGATTTTATCATGTGGATCAGTGGCTAGACCACTAAGTGGACTTTGAGCAGTGTGCCCGTCGGCATAGACTGCCAAAGAGGTGTGTAGCGATGGAGGGTCGATTTAGTAATCCCACGTGTGTGTGTGTGTAGCGGTTGGATACTAGGTTGGGTTGGGTTAACATATTGCATCATTATGCATGGTATGTGGTTTGATGTGAATTTGGGGTCAAGCCCATTTGTGGAATCATGTGGTTTAATTGCAAACTGAGTCTGGTGACTCACCTTGTTTTTCAAACAATGTAGGTAATTCGTAGTTCTTTGGACCGGGCTGGAGTGGATCCGAGGTGGCTATGCAGAAGCTGTTTTTATTTCTAAGAACATTATAAACTTTTATTTACTTTTTCGGATATTTTTATTGTAATAAGGCCGCTTTAAATGTTTTGAGATATTATGGTTTAACTCGGATTTATTAGTGGTTAATTAATTAAAAGTGGTTTTAAGATATTTATAACATGAGAGTAACAAATGAAGTTTTTTTTGAACTTTGGATCGCTTATAAACAATCATTTTTCTTGAAACTCAAGCATGAATAACGACTTGACCTTTATACAACCCGAAATTTTTATTCGTCGACAAATTGCTAATTTTAAACGAGAAACCCCTTTTAAACGAAGTATTTGATTTAGAACTTAAAACTTATTTTCACCTTCAAAATAGAACTCTTTTCAACCTTTTTCTCAGTAACATTCCGAATTCGGTCGTGGTGTTTTGGGCCTGGTTTGGGGTGTTACATTTCTGGTATAAGGTACTATGTTCTTGATGTGTTAGAGATGGGAAATATTGTAAAGAAAGGAAATGAAGGTGTTATAAACTTAGTTACTAATATTTTGCACTAAAATAGTTTTAGACAACAACAGTAGTCTAACTTTAAAAATTCACCAAAAATTGTAGAAATTTAATTAAAGGTTAATTATAGTATTAATTTAGAGCCTATTGAGTCTAGTTTTACATAGAAGAAATGGTGTAAGAAAAATAATTTCATATTATGAGATATTTGATTTTTTGTGAGACAATGTTAGATTGATTTCGGGTTCCCCTGTTTTGACTTTGGAAAATCATCAAACAATTTATAAAAATAATTATGGGTTTAAATTTCTATGTTTTTTTATAGAAACAAACAGAAACATCACCAAAATCTCGTACTAAGAGATAATTATTTTTTAGTGAAGGAAGGTCGAAACTGTCAAACAGCTGAACAGGGATAAGTTTGAAGAATTAACTATACTTATTAGCTAAATTATAAATTCTGAAATTTTTATAGTAGAAATATATTTGAGTCTAGTTTCTAAAACATCAAGCGGATCTTTATTTGGTATTTTGTAGCTCGAGATATAAATAATTTAGTAACTATAACTCAAGTGGACAATTTCGCTATGAATGATAAATATCATTAATTATCTGAAAATAATTTAGGGGTGTTTGTAACACCCCAAACCCGGCCCAAACATTACGACCGAATTCGGTATGTTATAGAGGAAAATATTTTTAAAAAAATCTCTTTTAGTTGATTCAATTTTTTGGTAAAAACGTTTCACTTTAAATAGAATATTGTCCTGTTTAAAAAAGTATATTAAGAAGGATTGTTATCAATTTCAGAAGTACCCGATGGCACAGAAAACATTTACGTTTGAATTTAAGAAAACTTGTGTAATCATTTTAAAGTCATTAAGTAGTTTAAACAAATTATTCCAAAACATGTGAAATAATAAAAATAAAATCTTAGGAGGCCTTATTACAACTTGAACAAATAAAACCAACAATAAAATAAAATAATTCAAAGTTCATTAAGTCCACATTTTCACTGCATGGCCACCTCGAGTCCATCCGGCTCCTCATCCGCGATCTACGAGTCACCTGAAAAATGTTAAATGAGAAGGTGAGTCACCAAGACTCAATGTGTAACCCTTCCCCCGGTTTAATGCAACATCATACACAATTTATAACTAAGTCAACATGCACTAAGTTTAACATGCACCCAACCTAGCCATCCAAACACCTTTCTCTACCCCGTGTGGTACCAAACCACTGGTGGTGCCAAACCACTGGTGACTCAAAGTAACAAATGTGATACCAAATCACTGGAGGTGCCAAACCTCTGGTGTCCGAAGACACAATCATCTGTAGGGCCAACCCACGTGTGATACCAAATCACTGGCGACGATCCCATAATATCAATCAGGGGGCCAACCCACTGTGGTGGTGCTAAGCCACCGGGACAAGACGCTATGAGGTGCCAAACCTCCGTGACCATAGACACGAATGTGGTACCAAACCACCGTGTCCAAGACACGGATATCACTTCCCCCTCCTCTCATATCACCCATTGTCATGCCATACTCATGTAAATCATGCAAATCATGTCATCATGCTTTATTACGAATCATAATACATATACGTCATAAATCACAATATCATACATATCGAATGGCAGAACTCATATCGAAACGGACTTACCCGAATCCCTGCTCATACCCATAGGGTATCATATCAACATCCACATTGTTTCAGCTTTATCATATTCAGGTTATTAAAACATATTACTAAGTAATAGAGTGTGTAAGTTTACACACCTGTTTACTAACGCGACTATCAAATCCCGTAGATCAAGATCTAACGCACTAGATCCCCCTTCCTTAATGCTTTTCGAGCACTAGTCACAACCCGAGATATGCGAGATCAAGCCTTCCTCTACAATCGGCCAAAACTAAACAACATAATCATGCTAATCAACCTCTAAGAGTATAACCATAATTTTACCTACCAAGGGCATTTTCGTAATTTACCCACCAAGGGTATTTTCGTAAATTCACACCTGCAATGGCCTTTCCGAAGGCCTAATGTGGCCACTAGCGACTCAAATTACCATTTCCTGGTCGTCTGCGACGATTGGGCCTAAAACCTGATTTCGGCCCATCCGGGCCCACACGCTTGTGTGGCCCACCTAGCACGAATCTAGCCACGTATATAAGTTCCACCTAGTCTAGTTCAACAAATACTAACCAATCATATAATTTACTCATATGGGCCCACGGGCCCATCGCGGGCCCAAGCACCCAACCCACAAGAATACTACATCGATGGCCTCAACTATCCTGTCCGGCCCCACGTGCGCGCGCACGCTCGTGTGGCTACTATTGCCGTGATCGGCACTTCTAGCATTTGCCACTCTATAGCTAGAGTAGAGAGAGTTACACACCGATAGGACTGCAGGGCTAATCCGCCCGACCACTCTTGTGCCCAAACGCCTCCAAGATGTGTTTACTCTCCTCCTAGGATGCTCCTTATATAGCTAGCTCTTCACCTTCATTCTTTGTGTCTTTCCGATGTGGGATCCCTTCGTCAAGAGAGTTTAAATTCAATCAAACTCTTACCATCCGCATCGCAAAATAAATACTCCCTTGCTTCTCATGAGATTCGAACCTGTGCTCCTTGCAACATAATCCATGCCGCTAACCACTTGGCCACAAGCTCCTCTTGTGTCTTAAACCATGCGCAACTAAATATAAACTATGGCCAAAATTCTAAGATCCAAGTAAAAAGAAACCAAAATGCAAATGCCAAGACTTGAACCTTGGACCTCCTTCCTTCCTTCCTTGTGGCGTCACTCCTTGTCTCTTATGTGGCGTCACTTTGCCACTACACCACACTCCACTTGTGTGTCATTTTCCTTCATATTTTATTCTTAAGGCCTATCTCCAACTTCCAGGTTTTTTTCGCCTAAAACCAAAATTTCCGCAAAGCCAATATTTGATCCCGGGACTTCATAGAAGCCCTCTAACCTTCCAAAATCACTTGTCCAATAGGTCTAACTAGCATTTAAGCTGATCTCTTGTTCTCCAAAAATTTAAACGATACTACGCCTAAGGCCCATTGGGCTCAATTCTCCTAGGCCCAATTTCGGGATGTTACAGTGTTACAAAGTAAGCTATAAAGCTTACTAAGCTCGTATGGATAATAAGTATTGTAGAAGGCCCATTTCGCCCGAGCCCATCAAAAATTAAACCAAATTCAAAAAATAAATAAAATATAAAATTATCAAAAGTCCAATAAACAATCCATCAAGTTTTAATTTACAGCAGACCCAAATTGGCCCAAAAATTTAGCCCTATACATTACAAGGCCCAAAGGGCCTAAAAAGTTTTAACCTATCCAGAAACCCTAGGGATTTCTGGAGTTTCATAGCGCCGCAGCTCCTGCTAGACGATTGGGCTACCTCGTCCCTCACATGCGCCTCACGTGTGCGTCACCATGTCCCAGCGTTCAAGCCTCCGTACACTGCCATAGTTGGAGTGTCGTACCTACGAAAAGGACAAGAAAAACAACAGTGAATACAAAACAAAAAAGCATTGTATTTTTGTTCTTTTCTTATTTTCTCTTTTCGGATATAAAAAGAAAGCAGGAAAACATTGTAACCTACTTACGATTTTCGAATATCAATATAGAAAAGCAGAGGTATTCTTCAATTTTTTAGTCCATTCTTGCTTCGCATATAACACATACATACAGAAATAGAATAGACATGAAAGTTTTTTACCTTTAGTGACGATCGGAAGCCAAGACCAAAGCATTTTCGAGCCGAAACCGAAGCGTTTCTTACTTCTGTCGATTGTTTTTTGAGAGGTTTTGGGTGTTTGAGGGGTAGATTTAGGCTTAGGGCACTTAAAGGGTTTCGAAATGACTTTTTTTGAACCTCCGGCCACCGCGCACGAGGCGGACGGTGGTGGAGCACGGCGGCCCGATGACTGGAACTCGGCCGAACATAGGCCGGTGCTCGGAGGGCAGAGGTCCCTCTTTCAGAGGGTTTTAAGTTTTTTTTCTGTTTATAATGATTTTTTTGTTTTTTAGTATTTATAGCCCCTCGATGCGACGTCGTTTTGGTGTGGCCTGTTAATGACCAAAACAGCGTCATTTAAGGCCCTAACCCGCATGAGTGATCCGACCTGAGGAAGGATCCGCGCGTTTTGGGTAAATGGTTTATTTATGTTTTTAATCCTTCCGTATTTTATTTCTTTTAAATTATTTTTTTCTTTTATTTTGATTTTGCCCAAAAATTTTGTACATTTTTAATTTAATCCCTATTTAAACGCTGCGTTTAATGACTCTGGTAAATTTGCTTTTAGTCCTCTTTAATTTACGCATTGTATTTCAAAGTGCTTTTTCTTTTTTTTTATTGCTTTAGCTCTCGATTTTGTGCCGATTTCAATACAAATCCTTTAATTAATTTATTTAATTGTTTTTATTGATTTTTTTTTTTTTAATTATTCTTTTTAAAATTAAACTCAAATATTATATATATTTTAAACGGTTCTAAGTATTATTTATTTCTCTATATTAGTTTCATTAAATTTATATATATATTCTTTTATATACATATGTAATTCATATCAAATTATTTTTATGTATATATATTCTTTTTATAATATAGTTTATATTATTTTTGTGTATATATTATTGATTTCAGATTATTTTATGTATGTATTTTCTTTTAAATTTATTTACGTATATATACATACATATATATATATTCTTTTAAATTTATTTATGTTTATAATTGGTTTCTTTGAAAAGCCCTTTTTAAATTATATTTGTTTATTCCAAACGCTTCCACATGTCATTATTATTTTTAATATACAATTATATTATATCAAGTTTTTATTATGTATGTATTATTTAAGTTGACGCATACTATTTTCTATGTATTAGATGTTCACTTGTTTGTTATTGTATGTATTATATCTCTTAGTTTGTAACCATTAATTATTTGTGATTCATCATTGTAATATTTGGTATATGTATTGCTACTTTGCCTTGTATATTACCATTCCATTGCGATTTTATTTAAAAAAATCATGCTTTAATATCACTCGAGTTTAAAAACGTTCCGCTCAAAGGTTTTTAAATAATGCAAGGTTTCGTGTTTGGAAATCGAGAGATCGTGCCCTAACGTCTTCGGGTTTCGGTTTTCGTTTGACCAAATAACCGAATATCCTTTTAAGATTTCAATCGTGTTTTCTTAGCTTTAAAATAAGGCAATGTTTCGTGTTTGGAAATTCGAGAGATCGTGCCCTAAGGTGCTTGGTTTTGCTTTTCGTTTGACCAAATAATCGAATATCCTTTTAAGATTTCAATCGTGTTTTCTTAGCTTTAAAATAAGGCAATGTTTCGTGTTTGGAAATCCGAGAGATCGTGCCCTAACGTGTTGGGTTTCGGTTTTCGCTTGACCATCGAATATCCTTTTAAGATTTCAATCGTGTTTTCTTAGCTTTAAAATCGTGGCAATATTTCGTGTTTGGAAATCCAAGAGGTCGTGCCCTAAGGTGCTGGGTTTCAGTTTTTTATTTGATCAAATTACCAAATATCCTTTTAAGATTTCATCCGTGTTTTCTTAGCTTTAAAAATAAGGCAATATCTTGTGTTTGGAAATTGAGAAATCGTGCCCTAACGTCTTTGGGTTTAGGTTTTTCCGTATGACCGCACCTCGAGTATCCATTTAATTTTTTTTTGAAATCATAAGATGATCTTAGCATCGAGGGTTGGAAATGGCGTATCCTAACATGCTGGATATGGTATTTTATTCCTTTGGAACAAAAGAATCTCAGTATCCAACTTGAGTTATTTTAAATTTTTTAAAAATGGAATTGTATTTTAAAATCATTTCAAGTTTTCAACATTAGGACATTAATTAATCAATTTGGTACCAATTTTGGGTGTTGTGAGGAGGGTGCTAATCCTTTCTCGTACATAACCGACTCCCGAACCTGCTTTCTTAGATTTTGTAGACCAAAATTATTGTTTTAATAAATCAAAATGTTTTAATCCATCTCAAGGTGATCCGATCCCACCTCGGATAAAAGATCGGTGGCTTACTCTATTTTTGATTTTCCAATCGACCCCATTTTTTAAAATAAAAAAAAAGGTTTCGACAAGTATAACTTACCATTCATTCACAATTTCAAGTAAATAAATATGAGATAATGTAACTCAATTTAGTCTATAAACCTAACACAAATTCATCCATAAGGTTAGATATGAAGTTCATAAATTTCTTTGATTCAATGCTTGTATGGTTCATGTACATACATGTACTAATTTGTATCAATCTCATACTTTTTCATATCATTGATATACCTATTAAACCATTTGGAATAATATCGGATACCTGGAAATCTCGCACCCTAAGTTCCAATACATGGTAATAACCATCTAATCTCACATCGCATATGTAAATGCTCATCTCGAGCTATCACTGGGTTTGTAACGCCCCGAACTTTGGGCCTAGAGGAATTGGGCTTTGGGCTTTGGATCTCAGAAGATTTTTTTTTAAGTGAGCAAGAAAATGACAAATGACATGTTGGCTTTAAGGGTTTAATAAGCTTAGAGTGTCTAAGGGTGTTGGAGAAATGTTGGGTTCGAACTTTGAGGAGAAGGAATTTTTTTAATTAATTATTAAAGGAACCAGGGCGGTGAGTAGTTGGGCTTTTAAATGGAAATAGGGAAAAATGGCATCAAAGAGCCTTGTGGTGGAGTGGCTAAGTGACGCCACTTAGGGTATAAGAAGGTGGCGTTATGGTCTAGCAAGGAGATCCTAGGTTCGAATCCTAGCTTAGTATTTTTTTAGGAGTTTAATTTTGGCCTTTTAGAAGATTGGAAGTGGTGTGATGATGGACTCTAAGGAAAGTGATTAGAATAGAAAATTTAGGAAAAGGATTGGGGAGTTATCGTGGAGAAAAATTAGGAGATGAGATATGTGGAAGAGGTTGAGCTAAATTAGGAATTTGGGGATAGGAAATTCGGCTATTGGCTATATATAGGTGCCGATTTGGGAATTCTAAGGTAATGCCAGAATTTTTTTTTCCCCTTTAGCCGAATTCCTCATTTTTGAGTTGCCCAAACACTTTTTCTCTCTAAGTACTGGTTTCGATTTCCTTCCTTGCTTGCCGACCTTCCATTTTTTTTCTCAAATTCTCTCCTGATTCACCTTTGGTTTTAACCGATTCCTTCTTCTTTTCTTCTTCTTATTTGTGCCGAATAACCCCCTTTCACTGTACTAATCTCAAAAACCGAATACCTCTTGGGCCGAGTGCTTCTTGGGTAAGTATTCTTCATTTTGGTTTAGGTGTTGGCCAAATGGTCATAGATAGGGAAAGGGGGACTTGTGTTGGATACAAGTCATCTATTATTCTGTTTTAATGATTAAGAATGATGCAAATATAAGAGATATGCGTGATTAGTGATCAAAGAAGAGCTATTAAGGCTTGGTGTTTCAGGCAAGGTTAAGGTGAGACTTCAACTTTTTGGTAAAGTATTCGATAAGTATACATGATTAATTTGAGTGACATATTTGTAGGATCGTGGCTAAGGAGATCGCAGTGCGTCTTGTTATCACGTGTGTACATACACTATACACACAATGGATTGGGAAATCCCGAAATCCCGAAAGTTTAGCTTTGGTTGTCACACCCTGAAAATTTGAGTAATTTATTTTCTTTGTGTGCTTTGAGTAATTATTCTAGAAAGTAAAATTTTCTGATTTATTTTCGTGCTTAGTATAGTCCTGAAGGAGAATTAAATTTATTGGGATGGTATAGTATTAAATTTTGAGAAATTATTTATGGAAGTGGATTAAGTGGCTATGACACATAAATTAATTTAAGTGTCAAAGTGAAGCATAAGATGAGTTATTGGACAAGTGGTGATGGCGCATGAGCTTGTGCATGAGGTTGAAGGTTCGAATCCCATGTTTAGCATTTAGGTGAATTTTTTTTGAATTTTTATGCACATATATAGCATGTGTCGGCCAAGAGCTTTTATGGAAGGTGTTGACTTGTTATTTTTGGTTAAAATATCAATGGAATAAGGAAATTTTGAACTTAAGGAAAGGTATCAAGAGAATAAGGAAAATGTGAAGATATGATGCATGAATCAAGGAAGTATTTTTGGAAACAATATCTTGGCCTAAAGACCATGTACATGGACTGCAATATGGCTATAGGGGGGAGCCAATTTTGGTGATAGTTTTGGCTAGAGTTTTAGTTTTAGTTTTTGGTCATTTTTGTTTTGTGCAAGTTTTGCAAATTTTCTCAAACTCTCTCCTTTTGCCGAATTTGTGCACTTGGTAAGCCTAGTTTCTTATGACCATTTGGTCATTTTGTTTTACACTTTGTGCCAATTTTGTGTTTTCTCTTTGTGCCGATTTTACCAAAACCTAAAAAGACCATTTTATTCTTTTTTTTCTTTTCTCTTTACCATAGCCGAATATGCACCTATCTTAAAGCTCATCTCTTTCATTCTTTTCCTTCTATTCACTTTGAAATCAAGCAACATCATCACCATCTTTCTCTTATTTTATTCTTTTCAATCAAATTCTCTTTACCTACACTCTCATGGCCGAATATTAAGGTGTTCATAAGTCAAATTATTTTCTTCTCTTCTTAATCTCATATAGCCGAATCCTTCTTAAATCCATTCTATTCTCGAATCTTTTCTTTCGACGTGGAATATAGGTAAGAGTTCTTTTCGTTTCGATTAGTTATTAGTGGTTAGTGCCAATATTAATGTTGGCTTGAAGGCATTATTTGGATCGAAATAAACGCTTATTTTATTAACGCTTTATTTTGTTAAACTTTAGTGCGATAACGGAAAGTTGGAATCAAGAAGTTGTGGGTGACAAAGCGTTGGAATCGATTCTCGTGGTAAGGAAATCACATCTTTTAAACTTTAGAATTATTTCGATATCATTAGATTAATGTTCTTTGCCTTTAAAGACATTCAAAATAGGGAAGAAAAGGCGGTGTTTAGCCTTCAAAGAAGGAGGTTCATATTCCCCTAAGTACAAGCAAAGGGCTATTTCGGGAATCGGGATTTTCCACCGGTTGCGGACGTTCAACCGAGGAAAATCAATTGTTCGAAATCGTTCAGACTCGAACCATTATTTGTTCGTGGATTCGATTCGATTAGCGAACCATCGATCGGAGAAAAATCGCAAGTAGAAGTTTTACGGAAATCCGAGGGTAAATTTCTAGATCGCTATATTTAGATCGGTTTCATTATAGATTATAGTGTTTTAATTAACGCAATACGTATAGGTGTTGAAGAGCGGGAAAGTTTAGTTCTCTCCATAACCAGGTGTGTAAATTCACACTCATTTTCGGGTTAGATTCCTAATCATAAGTATTGCGATAAAATCGTGAAAATGGTAAATCCGGAAATTTTATAGAAATTGATACTTTTGTGAAATGCATGCAAACGGTTAAAACCGAGAAATATGCGAAAAGCTCATTAAATTGATAAAATGGGCCGGTAATACTCTAGTTCGATAAATGGGCCGGTAATACTCTAGTTCGATAAATTGGGCCAAAATACTCTAGTTCGATAAATTGGGCCAAAATACTTTAGTTCGAAAAACGGGCCAAAGCCCACAAAATCAAGTAGTTAATGGGCAAATTACTAAATTATTTATTTATATGGGCCTAATGAAATGATTAATGATAAACCCACCGATGTTATGGATTAATTGAAAATCATTATATGATTATATTTTGTTATACACGCATAATTGCATGGGTGGGATATATGAAGAGAAGAATGGCCAGGTTGCCAAATATCTAGTTCGGTGGCTCTCACCACAAATTCGCTCAATGCCTCTAGTTCGGTGGCTCTGCCACAAATTTGGCTTAATGCCTCTAGTTCGGTGACAATGTCACAATCTAGTTCGGTAGTGCACTACAAAATTATTTAAGGGCTTTAAGCCCATGTTTGGTGTGTTAGGCGGGGTGGGTTGACTTGATCCCCACAGTGTGTTGGTTGGTACGGGGTGATAGCGGATGGATACTAGGTTGGTTTGGGAAATTCATTTTACATGCATTTTTTTATTATGTTATTTTATGATGTATGGTTGAATTTCAGAAATGGGCTCAAGCCCGACTTGATATCTTGACGATCCGCCCAAAAATGGTGGTAAGTGAGTTGCACACCGAGTTCTTTGTAACTCACCCAAATTTTTATTAACCATTTCGTGTAATGGAAATTGACGTGGACTTGGGCCTGAGATGACTTGGTGGAGGCCATACTACGAACTTGGGTTTTATGAACTATGACTTTATTTAAGTTTTTATTTTAATTACTATTATTGGTTTGATGTAATAAGGCCTCTAAGTATGTTTTAAGGATTTTATTGTGTTGATGGTTTAAATTTTATTTCTAAACTCTTAATATGGTTTTATCTTATATATACTAAGTTTTCTTAAGAACATTGGTTTTATAACAAAATTTTTGGACACTATAAAATATTTTTAAATCCTTCAAAGTTTATTATCTTAAGATTTTGACAATTTATAATTTGACGATAAGTTTTCAAACAATTATTTTTCTTGAAACACTAAAATTTCAAATCCTCGTATTAAACTCGATTTTCAAAAGTTTTTGTAGTATTAAGTTATCGTAAATCTTGAAAAGAAACGAAAATATGTTTGGTGTGACAAACCAAATCTCGCCTAAACGCATAGACCGGGTTTGGGGTGTTACATTTAGTGGTATCGAGCCCGCCAAAAAACTCTACTGTGGTTTGGGTTCGATAATGAAATCTGCTTGAAAAATAATTTAAATATCTAGACTTTTGATTTTAAAGGTAGTATGGCACCATGAGCATCCCGCGCCAAGTCAAGTAAGTATCTCAGATATCGATTGTCTATGCATTCTGATTATGATATGATTATAAGAAACACTCTAGAACTTCTAGTTTTAGGTGTTAAAACCGTAGAGATTGAGACAATAGGATATTGTTGCGAAAACATTCTATCTCTTTCATATCATAAGACATCGTTAATAAACAATCAAATATTATTCTCGATTCATAAAACTCTTAATCGATTAAATCGAATTAGTCGCTATGAGCACTAGAGGGGCGTGGTCGTGGACGCGTAGGCGTGGCGTGGTAGAGAGACGCAGGTGTTAGGGCGTGGCCCGATGTGCCGGGGGTCATATGCCGGAAATGGATGCACCAGCGTCACTCGAGAGTGAGACGGGATCGCACGACCATATGGAAGAGGATAATGTCGTTACACGAGCAATGCCGCGAGTACTTGAAAGTCGGTCTGGATCCGAGAATCGACCAACGTACCGTGGGTCGATATCGGAGCGATCAAATCCAAAGGAGCCGAGGTTTTCGTGAGGTGTCTCTGTGTAGCTCCCAATGTCGCTGAATATTGGCTTGAGGCAAGAGAGCGAATTATGGACGATCTTGAGTGCACTTTGTGGAACAAAAGCTAAGAGGAGCGGTATCTTTGTTGAGAGACGAAGCTTACCAATGGTGGCTTACTATCCGAGAAGGCACCGATGTCGCTTTAGTTAATTGAGAGTTCTTTAAGGCTTCCTTTCAAGGAAATATGTGGGAACAAGCTATGTGGATGCCCGGCGGAAGGAATTTTTGAACCCGGTGCAAGGAAATAAGACGGTGGCGAAAGATATGAGGTCGAGTTCTTACGCTTGAGTCGCTATGCTCAAACGATAAGTAACGACCATGAGCGCGTTGTGTGCGCTTCGAGGACGGTTTGAAAGACGAGTTGCGGGTTCTCGATAGCCCCACAACAAGTTAGAACTTTTGCCGCTCTTATGGAGAAGGCTAAGATAGCCGAAGAGGCTAAGAACTCGGAACGCCAAAACCGGAGCAAGTTCGAGGCAAGAGAGATCAAGAATTCGGGTTCTTCGAGAAGGTTTCAAGAGGTCTCGAATGATGAATCACTCAAGGTAGGATACCAGTAGTCATTAATCGCAGTCGAGATCAGGCTTGAATGTGGGAAAAGGCATTCGGAGAATGTTGGAGGAAGACGGTGCTTGCTATAAATGTGGATCGACGGAGCATCAATATAGGAGTTGCCCTCGACGTATGGACATAACTCAAGAAGTTCGTGCATCTTGATGCACCACCGCAAGAGGAGCTCAAAGAACCACCGGAGGTCGTGGACCGGGTCGTGGTGGTAATGGAGCCGGGCGTGGTCAAGGTGCGGCGGTCGAGGCAATGGTCCTAGAGGCAACGCGACGCAAGACACCCGGGATCGTGTATGCGGTCGACGCGTCGTGAGGATGGCAATGCACTGATGTGATAATCGATACGTTCTTCATTTCGATGTACCCGCGATTGCCTTAATAGATATTGGTTCTACTCATTCGTATGTTGCTAGCACCATAACTGGAAACTTGAAATTAGACTCAAATTTCGATAAAGAGATGAGGTGATTAGTCCCTTAGACATGATCAGTATTGGTTAATAAATTGTTTAGAGACGTGCCTTTAGTTATTCAAGGAGAAACATTCTTGGCAAATTTGATGGAATTGCCTTTTGGCGAATCGATATCATTCTCGCATGGATTGGTTGGTTAAGCACCGCGCAATTGGACCGTCTTTGGCGGATGTTGATAAGAATCTGCGGAGGATAAGGAGATAGTTATGATAGGCGAATGAGAAATTTCTTGGCAAACGTGATTTCTGCGTTAAAGGCGGAGAAGTTGGTACGAAAAGGATATGGAGCATTTTTAGCATTTATTAATGCTTTAGATGCCAAAGAGTCACGCGGAAGATGTGAGAACGGTGAAGGAATTTTCTTGATGTTTTTCCCGAAGAACTTCTGGTGTACCTCCGATCGGGAAGTGGAATTTGGTATTGAGCTTTTGCGGAGAATCGCTCAAAAGGTCCATTGCTCCTTATAGAATGGCACCGAAGGAGTTGTTGGAGCTTAAAGCCCAAATTCAAGAACCGCTAGATCGGGGTTTTATTCGACCGAGTGTGTCTCCGGGAGCACCGGTTTTGTTTGTTAAGAAGAAGGATGGGTCGATGCGTATGTGTGTATCGATTATAGGCAATTGAATAAGTCGACGATCAAGAATCGGTACCCTCCGCCGAGGATTGACGACTTGTTTGATCAATTGAAGGGAGCTTCGCTTTCTCAAGATTAATTTAAGGTCGGGTTACCACGACTTAAGGTGAAAGAAGCGGATATTCACAAGACAATGTTCAAACCGCTACGGACACTATGAGTTTTTGGTGATGCCGTTTGGGTTGACCAATGCACCACCGCATTTATGGATATGATGAACCGGTCTTTCAACCATTCTTAGATCGGTTTGTAGTGGTATTCATAGATGACATTCTGGTTTATTCGAGGAGCGAAGAAGAACATGACTCGCATTTGCGGATTGTATTGCAAGTGCTTCGAATAATCATTGTATGCCAAATTCGAAGAATGTGAATTTTGGTTAAGAGAAGTGACTTTCTTGGGTCATGTTGTATCACCAAGGAATAAGTGTGGATCCTCGGAAGATTGAAGTCAGATTGGATTGGAAACCACCAAGTCGGAGTCGAGATCTGAGTTTCTTGGGTTTGGCCGATATTATAGACGCTTTGTTGAGGGGTTCTCGTTGATTGCCGCACCTCTAACTAAGCTTTTATGCGGAAGAGTGAGTGCCGTTTGTATGGACCACAAACAAAGCAAGAAAGTTTCGAGAGATTGAAGAAGGTTTTAACTGGCGCGGTATTGATTCAACTCCGAGGTCAGGGAAGGAGTTTACGCTTTATTGTGATGCGTCACATACGGGTTTAGGTCAACGTATTGATGCAAAGTGGGAAAGTTGCAGCTTATGCTTCTCATCAATTGAGACAAAGACGAAGTGAACTACCCTACTCATGATTTGGAGTTAGCAGCAGGTGGTGTTTGCCTTAAAGATTTGGAGGCATTACCTTTATGGTGAAAAGTCTATCATCTATACGGATCACAAGAGTCTTAAGTATCTTCTTACTCAAAAAGGAGTTAAACTTGAGACAACGAAGATGGGTGGAGTCATTAAAGGACTATGATTTCTCTATTGAGTATCATCCTGGAAAGGCTAATGTGGTGGCGGACGATTAAGTCGTAAGGTGGTATCTCGATTTGAGAGCTATGTTTGCCCATTTGAGTTTGTATGAGGATGGTAGTTTGATAGCGGAACTTCAAGTGAAGCCTTTGTGGTTGGAACAAATTAAGGAAAAACAGATTTTAGATGAGAAGTTGAGACTTTTAATTCAGCAAGTGGAAAATGGTGGGATAGAGGATTTTGGTATGAACATGGAAGGTGTGTTGTGCTTTCGTGGAAGAGTCTGTATGCCTAGGGACTTAGATCTGAGGCAAATGATTTTGCGGGAGGCGCATAGTAGTCCTTATGCTATGCTTCCCGGAGGAAATAAGATGTATCGGGATCTTCGTGAACGGTTTTGGTGGCCTGGATTGAAGCGTGAGATTTCAGAATTTGTGGGAAAATGCTTAACTTGTCAGCAAGTGAAGGCGGAGCACCAATTGCCGTCAGGTCTTTTACAACCAGTTAAGATTCCTCTTTGGAAATGGGAGCGGATAACAATGGATTTTGTTAGTGGGTTACCTTTAACGCCTACTAAGAAAAACTCTATTTGGGTAATTGTTGATCGCTTGACGAAGATCGCTCATTTTCTACCGGGTTAGACGGACTACTCGTTGCGTGTTGGCGTTGGCGCCGTATGTATCTGAAATCGTGAGGTTGCATGGGGTACCAGATCGATTATATCGGATCGGGATCCTAGGTTTACATCTCGATTTTGAAAGCTTTGCATGAAGCTTTGGGTACAAAGCTTAACTTCAAGACGCTTTTCATCCTCGATCGATGGTCACTCGGAGAGAGTGATTCATTACTCGAAGACATGTTAAGGGATGTGTAATCGACTTCAAAGGTAGTTGGGAGGATTTTCTACAGTTAGCGAGATTTCGCGTGCATAACAACAACGCCTACCGCCTAGCATTCGGATGATGGCACCCTACGAGGCATTGTATGGTCGTAGGTGTCATTCTCCTATATGTTGACCTGAGTTGGGCGTCAATGCCAGTTGTTAGGACTCGAGATGATTTCAAATGGAAGAAAAAGTGAAAGCTATTAGAGCACGGTTAAAGGAAGCTTCTGATGAGATGTAAGTCATATGCGGATCTCAAACGTAAGGATATCGAGTATGTCGTAGGAGATCAAGTCTTCTTGAAGGTTTCACCTTGGAAGAAGATATTCGATTCGGGAAGAAGGGCAAGTTGAGTCCTAGATACATTGGACCATATCGTGTGGTGAAACGAGTTGGTCCAAAGGCCTATCAAATCGAATTACCTCCAAAATTGAGTCAAATTCATAATGTTTTTCAAGTGTCCATGTTGAGGCACTATAGATCGGATCCTTCGCATATACAGTACCTAGAAGAAGTGGAGTTGAATTCGGACTTGTCTTTTGAGGAGGAACCAAAGGAAATCTTAGACCAGAGACGTTAAGGTACTAAGAAAGAAGACGGTGCCGTTGGTCAAAGTGTTATGGCGTAACCACGGAGTGGAGGAAGCTACGTGGGAGCCTCGAGGATGCAATTCGACAACAATACCCTCACCTTTTTCAGCCATGTGTAAATTTCGAGGACTAAATTTTCTTTTAGGGGTAGAGTTGTCACACCTCAAAATTTGAGTAATTTATTTTCTTTGTGTGCTTTGAGTAATTATTCTAGAAAGTAAAATTTTCTCGATTTATTTTAGTGCTTAGTATAGTCCTAAAGGAGAATTAAATTTATTGGGATGGTATAGTATTAAATTTTGAGAAATTATTTATGGAAGTGGATTAAGTGGCTATGACACATAAATTAATTTAAGTGTCAAAGTGAAGCATAAGATGAGTTATTGGACAAGTGGTGATGGCGCATGAGCTTGTGCATGAGGTTGAAGGTTCGAATCCCATGTTTAGCATTTAGGTGAATTTTTTTTTGAATTTTTATGCACATATATAGCATGTGTCGGCCAAGAGCTTTTATGGAAGGTGTTGACTTGTTATTTTTGGTTAAAATATCAATGGAATAAGGAAATTTTGAACTTAAGGAAAGGTATCAAGAGAATAAGGAAAATGTGAAGATATGATGCATGAATCAAGGAAGTATTTTTGGAAACAATATCTTGGCCTAAAGACCATGTACATGGACTGTAATATGGCTATAGGGGGGGAGCCGAATTTTGGTGATAGTTTTGGCTAGAGTTTTAGTTTTAGTTTTTGGTCATTTTTGTTTTGTGCAAGTTTTGCAAATTTTCTCAAACTCTCTCCTTTTGGCCGAATTTGTGCACTTGGTAAGCCTAGTTTCTTATGACCATTTGGTCATTTTGTTTTACATTTTGTGCCAATTTTGTGTTTTTCTCTTTGTGTGCCGATTTTACCAAAACCTAAAGAGACCATTTTATTCTTTTTTTTTTTTCTCTTTACCATAGCCGAATATGCACCTATCTTAAAGCTCATCTCTTTCATTCTTTTCCTTCTATTCACTTTGAAATCAAGCAACATCATCACCATCTTTCTCTTATTTTATTCTTTTCAATCAAAATTCTCTTTACCTACACTCTCATGGCGAATATTAAGGTGTTCATAAGTCAAATTATTTTCTTCTTTCTTAATCTCATATAGCCGAATCCTTCTTAAATCCATTCTATTCTCGAATCTTTTCTTTTCGACGTGGAATATAGGTAAGAGTTCTTTTCGTTTCGATTAGTTATTAGTGGTTAGTGCAGAATATTAATGTTGGCTTGAAGGCATTATTTGGATCGAAATAAATGTTTATTTTATTAACGCTTATTTTGTTAAACTTTAGTGCGATAACGGAAAGTTGGAATCAAGAAGTTGTGGGTGACAAAGCGTTGGAATCGATTCTCGTGGTAAGGAAATCACATCACATCTTTTAAACTTTAGAATTATTTCGATATCATTAGATTAATGTTCTTTGCCTTTAAAGACATTCAAAATAGGGAAGAAAAGGGCGGTGTTTAGCCTTCTAAGAAGGGAGGTTCTCGTTATTCCCCAAGTACAAGCAAAGGGCTATTTCGAATCCGGGATTTTCCACCGGGTTTGCGGACGTTCAACCGAGGAAAATCAATTGTTCGAAATCGTTCGCATCTCCAACCATTATTTGTTCGTGGATTCGATTCTATTAGCGAACCATCGATCGGAGAAAAATCGCAAGTAGAAGTTTTACTGAAATCCGAGGTAAATTTCTAGATCGCTATATTTAGATCGGTTTCATTATAGATTATAGTGTTTTAATTAACGCGCATACGATAGGTGTTGAAGAGCGGGAAAGTTTAGTTCTCTCCATAACCAAAAATTCACACTCATTTTCGTTAGATTCCTAATCATAAGTATTGCGATAAAATCGTGAAAATGGTAAATCCGAAATTTTATAGAAATTGATACTTTTGTGAAATGCATGCAAACGGTTAAAACCGAGAAATATGCGAAAAATCATAAAATCGATAAAATGGGCCAGAATACTCTAGTTCGATAAATGGGCTTCAGAATACTCTAGTTCGATAAATTGGGCCAAAATACTCTAGTTCGATAAATTGGGCCAAAATACTTTAGTTCGAAAAAGCGGGCCAAAGCCTACAAACTCATTAAATGGGCAAATTACTAAATTATTTATTTATATGGGCCTAATGAAATGATTAATGATAAACCCACCGATGTTATGGATTAATTGAAAATCATTTATATGATTATATTTTGTTATACACGCATAATTGCATGGGTGGGATATATGAAGAGAAGAATGGCCGCTTGCCAAATATCTAGTTCGGTGGCTCACCACAAATTCTCGCTCAATGCCTTCTAGTTCATGGCTCACCACAAATTTGGCTTAATGCCTCTAGTTCGTGACAATGTCACAATCTAGTTCTTAGTGCACTACAAAATTATTTAAGGGCTTTAAGCCCATGTTTGGTGTGTTAGGCGGGGTGGGTTGACTTGATCCCCACAGTGTGTTGGTTGGTACAGGGGGTGATAATGGATGGATACTAGGTTGGTTTGGGAAATTCATTTTACATGCATTTTTTTATTATGTTATTTTATGATGTATGGTTGAATTCTCAGAAATGGGCTCAAGCCCGACTTGATATCTTGACGATCCGCCCAAAAATGGTGGTAAGTGAGTTGCACATCGAGTTCTTTGTAACTCACCCAAATTTTTATTAACCATTTCGGTAATGGAAATTGACGTGGACTTGGGCCGAGATGACTTGGTGGAGGCCATACTACGAACTTGGGTTTTATGAACTATGACTTTATTTAAGTTTTTATTTTAATTACTATTATTGGTTTGATGTAATAAGGCCTCTAAGTATGTTTTAAGGATTTTATTGTGTGGATGGTTTAAATTTTATTTCTAAACTCTTAATATGGTTTTATCTTATATATACTAAGTTTTCTTAAGAACATTGGTTTTATAACAAAATTTTTGGACACTATAAAATATTTTTAAATCCCTTCAAAGTTTATTATCTTAAGATTTTGACAATTTATAATTTGACGATAAGTTTTCAAACAATTATTTTTCTTGAAACACCAAAATTTCAAATCCTCGTACTAAATTTTTATTAAACTCGATTTTCAAAAGTTTTTGTAGTATTAAGTTATCGTAAATCTTGAAAAGAAACGAAAATATGTTTGGTGTGACAAACCAAATCTCGTCTAAACGCATAGACCGGGTTTGGGGTGTTACATTGGTAGTCTTGCGAGTGTCCTTATGGGCCGAATTATGAAAATGCCCTTATGGGCCAAATTATGAGAATGCCCTTATGGGCCGAATTACGAAAATGCCCCTAATGGGCCGATTTGATAGATTGCCCTAATGGGCCGATTTGCAAAGTGTTAATATGCCGAATTTTTGTAATGAATCTCTGAATTAATGTTTGTTGTTTATATTGTAAATATCATGATTTATTATGTATGTTGCATTTACATAATTTGCATGGGATCGGAAAAATAATGAAGAGAAGAGTAGTCTGGTGGCTATGCCACAATCTGATTCTGGTGGCTTTGCCACATATTCTGGTGGCTCTGCCACAAATTCTGATAATGGCTATGTGCCTAACATATGAATCAACGACTCTGTGTCGATCATATTTACCCAAGGCTGTGTGCCTATTATATTACCGTATATGATATTCTGGTGGCTCTGCCACAATTTGTATAGTGGCTATGCCACGCATAATTCTGATTCTAGTGGCTCAGCGACAAATATATTAAATGGCTTCGTGCCTGCGAATTAAATGGCTTCTCGCCTGCGATTGGTGTGTTTGGCAAGGTGGGTTGACTTGATCCCCACAGGTGTGATGGGATGGTACGGGTGGTGTGTAGCGGATGGATTACTAGGATTTGGTTGGGTTGCATACATTGCACATATATATATGTTCTGGTATGTAAATGGGCTTCGCCCAAGATTATGCTTTATGGCTCAGCCCAAGTTTTTGCCAAACGGGTTCAAGCCCAATGGATAACGGTAAGGGATTGTGCACTGAGTTCTAGTAACTCACCCCATTTCCTTAACCCTTGCAGGTAATGCTCAGTGATGTGGACTTGGGCCATGGATGACTCGATGGAGGCCATACTTCAGAAATGGTATTTTATTTTGAACTTTAGATTTCTATTTCCGTTCACTTTACTATGTTGGGTTTTTGATGATGTAATAAGGCCTCTGGAGTATTTTACCTTTGCCTTATGTTTGACGTGATTTTTATTTTGCTTGAATTGTTTTAAATGGGATTTTTTCTAAAAACTCAAATAAAGATTTTTTTCAAAATAGATTAACAAATGGATTTTATAACAAACTTTTACGAATATTTTAACTCGAAAATTTTCTCGAATTATTAACGATATTTTCAAAAGACACGGTTTTAAAGCTCACTACCTCGATTTTCGACTCATCAAACGATCTTTCAAAAATAGCTGTACTTTATCAAATATTTACATCCAAAAACTTGTTTACTTAAACACAACCAAGAAATGCCTATTTTAGTAAGAATCACTTGATGTTTTACGTTTTCCTTATGTGACATGTCGATCCAGCTTATATTGCATGGGCCGTGTTTAGGGTGTTACATCTTCAGTCTACTCCACTGCAACTTCAGGGAGACAAGGCTGAAAGTGACCATTACCCTACTACATCAATATGACCTGTAGAATGGGTATATGCTTATGCGGAATGATTAGGATGCTGTGATCGAAATGAGTCAAATGCTCCTATTCAGACATGCTATGACATGTGAATGCAAAAATGATATGAGTATGATTCCTACTCAAGGTGTTACCACTCATTTATCTGTCAAGGTTTCATCTTCATTCCCCTTGAAATATCATTTTCTTGCTCAAATAATTTGCCCCATGGAAATTTTAGGGCCTATTCCTCTTGAACCTTGGGGACACGGGGCGTATATCACCTTCAAACGTCCCACTAGGAACCGAAACTTTTCAGCCTGTCCTTACTGCAATCTAAGGATACAATATTTTTTTTAACTCCAATTCATTCTACCATCATTTAGGAGTTTTGAATTTTCCCCATCAACTTGGTCTCATCATGCCAACCCAAATGACCACTAACATTGCTTTCTTTTCATCACAACAACTCATTATTCTGTCTAATTACCAATTGGACAAAGAATTCAAAGAAATAGTCTCCATCAAGACTCTTATTTCTCAAATATTACCGATCTATGTACATGGAAATTCTAAACAATTTGTCCTGTTTTCGGTTTCTTGTTTTATCTAGAAATTTCCAAAGTAATATGTAGAACTTCTTTTGTGAAATTATTACATCATCAATCATTATCTCAATGCAACATGATTATGAATAATGGGTAACCAATAAATTGATCTCAAGGAAAGTTTGATTTAAATAAATTATCAAAAATACAAAGAAAATTAATCGGAATATATCTTTGAGAAGAAAAAGAATCCAAAGATAGTAAAATGAATAGGACAAAGATCAAGTGCCCTAGATATCGTAGATTGGGCTTCATATACAAACTCCATGAAGATCGCTTTGAGCTTAACATGTGTTTAGAAGATCCAAGTACTTTGTTGATGCCCCAATATGCAACATACTTTATTTTTGTTGATTTAGGTATAGCAAGATCGCCGCATGCCCATTCAAAATTTGAGTCACCCTTTTCGGGTTTTCAACTCAAAACCCTTTGGTCTCAAGGCGCCACTGCATGGGTTTTTCGCCTTGGCCTCTCCTTTTTTTTTAAACTCAAAACGCCTTCGTGGGTTTTCACCTTGGCCTCTTCTTTTCTTTAAGAAAAATATTTTTTGATCAATCCGAGTTCACGAGATTGGGTAAGCTTTTCCTATCCATTTCGATCGTAATTAGTGCACCTTCAGAGAAAGCTTACTTCACCACGTATGGTCCTTCCCAATTTGGCATCCATTATCCTCTCAAATCCTTTTGTATGGGAAGGATCTTTTCAAGATAAGGTTTCCCTAGTGAAACTC